>JBBBDQ010005291.1:0-14739 GCA_037127315.1 Ascarosepion bandense | reverse complement strand
TAAAGTCTGTCGAAGTCAAACGTTTCCAATCAGTTCTAATCTTTATTTTGAGCTGATGCTCAAAATAACAGATCAGATCCTGATGTGAAAGACGCTGACCTCGCAAGACTTCCTCCAATCGCGTCGTCCAAATCACCATTCGAGCCGTGGCTAGCAGCGACAGAAACACCATACGCTTCATCCCAGAGAACGGGGGCGACACATTATCACAGGCGAATGCACGATCAATGAGCACAAGCTCTCGCGATACGAGCAGTCAACTCACGCCGACCAGTCCCATAGAGGGCGAACCCGCGAACAATGGTAGAAGGCGTGCCGGCCGTTTTCTTCCAAGCCAAGGTTGCAGCGTTCACAATCTGGCCAAATCCGCCGAGCCCCATATGAAGGCCATGTCATTGAGAGGCAAGCGATTCCGAGCTAATCGCCAGGTGAGCGAAAACTCAAGTTGTTGAGATAATGCTCCCTGGCGCCCAAGACCAGAACGAGCGAAACTCGTCCTCCGACCAAGCGCAGCACATCACGTAGTGAATCTGTACGACGCCCTCCACTAGCCACGATAGAAGACTCTCCTAGGCCGTGAGTCACTGGACCGTGGAATGGCCGCAAGGGCCGCCAGACATTCGAGGAGGAAACTCGATCGCTCTCGAGGCTTACGGCACCGCCTCCAAGATGGGGGGAGCGGTAGTAAGTCTAGGGAACATGTCCTCTACTATCCCTAAGCAATGAGTCTTCGGAAATCGCTCGCCTGAAGAAAAAGCCAACCTCGACGCAACCTTATGGCCCATCAGGTATGGCATTTCAGGCCCCCATGACACGGACGTTGGTAACAGACACGTTTGTCGACATAGTGTTTACGTCCACTCTCCTTAAAATGGAGAATAGCAAACGCTCGATCGCCTTCTTATGCCGTTTACAAGTGGAAGTACTGACAACTGGTAAAGGATGATGGGAAAGACGTATGTAGCACACGCCTCAGCCATACCCTTTGGGACAACCTCCTTCGGCGCCAAATCTTGGCCGACGCGCCTACCTTTGCCAGTACTTCAGACCAATTTTTTTCTCCAACTGTAGGTCGGGCCCCGAACCACACTCCAAGAATGCAGACCGGGCCGTCCCGTCCGGTCGAAGGGCCCCGGGAGGGTCAGACCCTTCCAGGCGCTAAACACCAAGCCGGACGACTTGTTGCGGTTAATCTTGGCCCCTGTCACCTGTTCGTACCGTTCAAGCGCCTTCTTGCCACCTCGATGTCCCTGCGGGAGGACACGAAAGTAGTGACGTCATCGGCACGCGGAAACCCTGTCGAGCACCACCAGGGACAGCGATTCCATAGGGCCGGACTGCACGCCCTGTCCCTTAGCCGGCGAAGGAGGCTCCAACGCCAAAGCATAAAGTAGGGGCGACAGTGGACAACCCTGTCGGACCGACCTAGACAGCGCCAGAACGCCCGACAACTTTCCGTTCACCTGTACCACGAAAGCCGTCGGGGATTGATACAGGAGGCTAATCCAGCGGCGGAAGTTCGTTCGAATCCAGCTGCCTGCAGGACGGCCACCAGATTTTCCGATGGTCAACCCTATCAAATGCCTTGGACTGATCTAAATTGATCAGCGCAGCTTCGTCGTCGTCTTTTATCCCCTCTATGATCGTGCGTATCAGATGCAGGTTGCTCTGAATTGTTCGGCCCTTCACAGCACAAGTCTGCTCAGGTCCCAACAGAGACTCGGCAACTAATTGCAAACGATTTTGCAAGATCTTGGCCAAAAATCTTTAACTCTGTGTTTAGCAGAGTTATGCGTTGTTTTCCCTCTAGCTCCCTCCCACACCCTTGCCTTTTCTCAACAGCGTGATCACACCCCTGGTGAACCGTTTGGGGATGGACCCCTGCCGGAACCAGTTGGCTACCGGTGACAGTCAAAATCGGGACAAAGATGTGCGACAGCCTCAAGTACAATTCATGGGGCAAACCATCGAGACCCGGCGATTTGCACTGCCGACCTTCTTCAGCGCCGCGTAGACTTCGCCCTCCGGCAATCTCTCCCTCGCAGCTAGCTGCATCAGCCGGCTTAAAGAAGCCGAGTCAGCAAATAGCTGCGGGGAAACTCCTCATCACGGAGACCGGGCTCCTTGGTAAACAGGATCTCGAAATGCCGCCGAAACGCCTCGCACATGTCGTCAGTCGACCGCAGAGTGTGTCCCTCCGGGTTGCGAACCTCTCGAATGTACCGGTCGCCTCCGCGGCGAATTTCTTCCTTGCGCAGTTCTGCGCCCATATTCACAGCTTCGGAAGACATCTTGCTTAACTTATGTCTAACTACCTGGCCCATGTAACGATCGCTATTCGACCGGTCCACGGCCTCCTTAGCTATGGCTATCTCTAGGGGATCCCCACCAGCCACCACCCGGGAGTAGTTAGCTCTAAGTGTCTTCACCTTGTCAGCCTTATCTAGTTTGAGCCGAATGCTGAACTGAGTGGTGAAAGACCTAATACTATCCTTAAGGTTATCCCACCACTTATTCCCGATGACTCCCCCAGTTAACGCCCGCTGCACTAAGTTAATTAGCTGGCGCCGGAAGTCCCGCCTGTCCAGTAAGGACACGTTGAACTTCCAGTAACCAGCCATTCTAACCCTATTTTCTAAATTTACCCGGGCACAAACGAGTTTGTGGTCCGAGTAACCTAGCCAGTGGAACGTGGGACAATCTAAGAAATCTAGTTCGGCTTCACGAACTAACATTCTATCAAGGTAGCTAGCCACCTTGGTAGAAGGCCAACTATTAGCCCACGTCCACATTCTCCCGCCCTTGTGATCGGCCCGGTATCTATCGACTAGACCGAAGTCATCGATGAGATCGACCAAGCTACGATCACGTTCCTTCCCTCTAGCTCCCCGCCCTCTATCCAACTTGGGGTTCAGGATGGCATTCCAGTCCCCCACTAAGACGAGTCGCTTGGAATCCACCAGGAAGGGCTCCAACCGCCGAAAAAACGAGACGCGCTCCTCCTGGTCGTTGGGCGCATAAACCGCAACCAGACGAAACGCATTGCTTTTCACTGCAATATCGGCCACGATCAGCCGGCCCTCGGCACCGACATGGACAAGATCCACCTTCGCGTCCAGGGTACGCTTGACCAGCAAAGACACTCCTCTGGCCAGCCGGTTCCCATATGCTGAATAGACGACAAAGTCGTTAGACAGCACACAAGCATCGACCTTGCAAACAAAGTGAGTCTCTTGGATCGCGGCGACATCCACGCCGAAGGACAAGAGGTCCCGGAGCAGGCGGGCAGCCTTACTCCGATCCCTAAGGCCCTTCACGTTCATACTGGCTAACTTAATTGACATCATTTAGACCTGAAAAAGAGAGCAGAAAATTACTTCTGGTCACATACGGAGCGAAAATCAATGGGAGTAGGGACCCCGACGGATTGTCCAAGGTTGCCTGTGCCAATATCGGACGTAATTCGTCCGTCCTGGACAATACCGCCGACGTCCGTGGGAAAGGTAAGTTTTACCGCCCTATATAAAGATGGGTGGAGGATGACGGGGACCCTCCCAGCACAAAAGTGCGAAAGCCTTTGAAGATATTTAGTGCCCGTTTGGGCCATTTTTATATCCGGGAAAGCCTCAACGGCCCCCTGCACAAATTCCCAGGCCTTTGTTCTACTTCCCCCGGTATTTCTGATCAAAGTCAGTACTCCGGGGGCGCCCGGGAAATTGGCAGGGTCCTCGATGGACTTTCCATCAATATTTTTTACCTTGAATAAAGGCCTTAGGAGGGCCTTCTTCTGAGAAGAAAGGTCCCTCTCTAAGGCCTGTCTGTCTATTTTGCAAACATCTACGTTTGCGAAAATGTTCTTTTTCTTTTTTCCCTTTTTCGGGGAGGATTTGTCTGGGTTCGGGGAGGGATGGTTAATTTTAAGGGGTGAGGTTGGAGTTTCTGATTGGGGAGAGGGTGTAGGAGGTGTGGGGGAAGGAGAAGTTATTTTTCTTATCGGGGAGGTGGACTTACTCCTCCCCTCAAGAGACACAGTTCTGGTGGGTGATGTAGGGGCGGATTGGGTTCTGGTAATTTCCTTTACCCTCTCCTCTCTGCCTCGTTCATATACTTCCTTTTTCCCCTTTTTTTGGGACACCTCCTCCTCCTCCTCCCGTCCTCTCTTCAACGATGAGGAACGGGGGGGAGGCATTTCCTCCTCCATTTCTTGTGGTTGTTGTTCTTGTTGTTGTTCTTTGCGTTGCTGTTGTTGTTCTTTGTGTTGTTCTTGTTGTTCCTTGCGTTGTTGTTGTTGCTGCTGCTGCTTTACCTCTTTGCGAGGCTTCTTCTTTTCTGGGGACGGAGATTTTTCATGTTGTGGAGGAGGGGAAGCAACTTTCTTCCCCCTCCTAACCACCTCCGTCCATTCACTGCTTTTGGGTTCTGTTTTTTCCGGAGACACTGTTGTTTTCGACACCGGCGGTGTTTCCGGTGTCACCGGTGTTTTTTCCGGTTGCCTTGCCGGACACATTTTGAATGTGTGTCCGGCCAGACCACACGCCCAGCAGTGCGGCTTCCTTCCCTCCACCACCACGAACAGCCTTCTTCCACGACATAACAAGATGTCTGGGACCTTCAGGAAGTTTTCGCGGTCTACAACCACGCTGACATATATATCCTCCGTGGCCACACCGGCCTTACTCTTTATACGTGCCACCTCCTCCACCGCACCGAAAGTCGCAAAAAACGCTCCGACATGGTCACAGGAAATGTCCACCGGCACGCCATGTATCGTGATTTTTGTCTTTCTTGTACCAAGGTATTCGGTTTGAAACCGGATACCTTTCGCAGTCAATATATTTCCGGCTAGATCTTTTGCTTCGCCTTCCGAGCCCAGCAAGATGTCCCACATTGCACGGGACCTTCTTGCCAGTACGCAAGGTACAATGTCCAGGACTTTCAGGGCTTCTTCCATGTTCTCCCTACTGACAGCAATAAATTTTTTTGTTTTTTCATCGGCTGTCAGTAGAGAGATTGTCTTCTTTGCCACTACATTCACCACTTCTGGTATTGCTACCAATTCGTTGTCTTTTATGTAGTCTTGGTATTTTTCCCGCATTTGCCGGTAGTACCCGGCATCCTTCTTCATTGGTGCTTTTACCCATGCTGTCGGTGAGGGAGTCACCGTGGGTACAGCGTCAGAAGTTGAGGGCTGGGGAGACAAAGCCATAGCTTGACTTGCCCCCCCTCACAAACAAAAAAAACGTTCAAAAAAGTACACGAGCGACGAAGACAAACAAAACAATATAACAAAAACAGACGTACTCACTGGTAACACAGAGTTCAAAATAATCCAACAGTAACTCTTGCAAAAATCACAGAGTCAATGCCAACGGCTCGTCAGGGCACTATTTATTTTGTAAAATTTACAAAATTATGGCACAAGGCCTAAAAGGGGAGGGGGAGAGGTTGGTTCTCACTTAACTATCCTATACCTAGCTAAACACTATCACGACCCATTCACTCGTTACAATTTGCACAGTCACCAAAAGAACCCATCCATCTACTCCCAATCCTTCGTACACCACAATGCCAGAAACTTACAAGGGACACCTAAAAAGTGGGGAAATTAACCCGTGACAATAAAAATGTATTTATATACAATATAATATATACAATATAATGTAAAATATTTAATGAAAATGAAATGATGGGAGGGGGATGAACCCAAAAATAAACTAAAAATACAACAAATTTTGAACTAAAATAATAATCAATGTTAGTAAGAACCGACCATCCCAGAAAAAAGAGTGGCCGCTGTATTCCGCCCAATGGCGAAATCAAGAAGCACACTCGCTAAGGGAGTGGGGAGGGGGGTAAAAAATTAGCGGAAAGGGACAATAAAAGGCTGAACCAGCCGAGATAAAAAGAGACCAAAACAAACTGGGGAGGTTGGGAATCTCGGCATGGATTATAACAAAAGAGAAAGCCGGGTACAGGCTAGGAACACATTCATTCACTTTAACTAGGTACACAAGAGAGAACTAGCTTAACCAGGGGAGGGTTCCAGAGGAATCCACCCCGATGTAACCAGCAGATCTAAAAGAGAAAATCAAGATTAGCCCCGTTCAAACGAACCAGGCTCGCCACATTTACCCACCTTTTGCTAAAGTCTGTCGAAGTCAAACGTTTCCAATCAGTTCTAATCTTTATTTTGAGCTGATGCTCAAAATAACAGATCAGATCCTGATGTGAAAGACGCTGACCTCGCAAGACTTCCTCCAATCGCGTCGTCCAAATCACCATTCGAGCCGTGGCTAGCAGCGACAGAAACACCATACGCTTCATCCCAGAGAACGGGGGCGACACATTATCACAGGCGAATGCACGATCAATGAGCACAAGCTCTCGCGGCTCGATACGAGCAGTCAACTCGCCGACCCGGTCCCATAGAGGGCGAACCTGCGAACAATGGTAGAAGGCGTGCGAAGCCGTTTCTTCCAAGCCAAGGTTGCAGCGTTCACAATCTGGCAAATCCGCCAGGCCCCATATGAAGGCCATGTCATTGAGAGGCAAGCGATTCCGAGCTAATCGCCAGGTGAGCGAAAACTCAGAGTTGTTGAGATAATCACTCCCTGGCGCCCAAGACCAGAACGAGCGAAACTCGTCCTCCGACAAGCGCAGCACATCACGTAGTGAATCCTTTGCGACGCCCTCCACTAACCCACGATAGAAGACTCTCCTAGGCCGTGAAAGGTCACTGGACCGTGGAATGGCCCGCAGGGCCGCCAGACATTCGAGGAGGAAACTCGATCGCTCTCGAGGCTTACGGCACCGCCTCAAGATGGGGGGAGTGATAGTAAGTCTAGGGAACATGTCCCTCACTATCCCCCTAAGCAATGAGTCTTCGGAAATCGCTCGCCTGAGAAAAACCAACCTCGACGCAACCTTATGGCCCATCAGGTATGGCATTCCCAGGCCCCCATGACACGGACGTTGGTAACAGACACGTTTGTCGACATAGTGTTTGCGTCCTCTCCATAAAATGGAGAATAGCAAACGCTCGATCGCCTTCTTATGCCGTTTACAAAGTGGAAGTACTGACAACTGGTAAAGGATGATGGGAAAGACGTATGTAGCACACGCCTCAGCCATACCCTTTAAGGACAACCTCCTTCGGCGCCAAATCTTGGCCGACGCGCCTACCTTTGCCAGTACTTCAGACCAATTTTTCTCCAACTGTAGGTCGGGCCCGAACCACACTCCAAGAATGCAGACCGGGCCGTCCGTCCAGTCGAAGGGCCCCGGGAGGGTCAGACCCTTCCAGGCGCCTAACCGCAAGCCGGACGACTTGTTGCGGTTAATCTTGGCCCCTGTCACCTGTTCGTACCGTTCAAGCGCCTTCTGTACCACCTCGATGTCCCTGCGGGAGGACACGAAAGTAGTGACGTCATCGGCGTACGCGGAAACCCTGGCTCGAGCACCACCAGGGACAGCGATTCCACGTAGGGCCGGACTGCACGCCCTGTCCCTTAGCCGGCGAAGGAGGGGCTCCAACGCCAAAGCATAAAGTAGGGGCGACAGTGGACAACCCTGTCGGACCGACCTAGACAGCGCCAGAACGCCCGACAACTTTCCGTTCACCTGTACCACAGCCGTCGGGGATTGATACAGGAGGCTAATCCAGCGGCGGAAGTTGGTTTCGAATCCAGCTGCCTGCAGGACAGCCGCCAGATACCGATGGTCAACCCTATCAAATGCCTTGGACTGATCTAAATGGATCAGCGCGGCTTCGTCGTCGTCTTTTATCCCCTCTATGATCGTGCGTATCAGATGCAGGTTGCTCTGAATTGTTCGGCCCTTCACAGCACAAGTCTGCTCAGGTCCCAACAGAGACTCGGCAACTAATTGCAAACGATTTTGCAAGATCTTGGCCAAAATCTTTAACTCTGTGTTTAGCAGAGTTATGGGCCGGTAACCCTCTAGCTCCCTCCCCACACCCTTGCCTTTTCTCAACAGCGTGATCACACCCCTGGTGAACCGTTTGGGGATGGACCCCTGCCGGAACCAGTTGTTGAACACGACAGTCAAAATCGGGACAAAGATGTGCGACAGCCTCAAGTACAATTCATAGGGCAAACCATCGAGACCCGGCGATTTGCCACTGCCGACCTTCTTCAGCGCCGCGTAGACTTCGCCCTCCGTAATCTCTCCCTCGCAGCTAGCTGCATCAGCCGGCAAAAGCCGGGGGAAGTCAGCCAAATAGCTGCGAAACTCCTCATCACGGAGACCGGGCTCCTTGGTAAACAGGATCTCGAAATGCCGCCGAAACGCCTCGCACATGTCGTCAGTCGACCGCAGAGTGTGTCCCTCCGGGTTGCGAACCTCTCGAATGTACCGGTCGCCTCCGCGGCGAATTTCTTCCTTGCGCAGTTCTGCGCCCATATTCACAGCTTCGGAAGACATCTTGCTTAACTTATGTCTAACTACCTGGCCCATGTAACGATCGCTATTCGACCGGTCCACGGCCTCCTTAGCTATGGCTATCTCTAGGGGATCCCCACCAGCCACCACCCGGGAGTAGTTAGCTCTAAGTGTCTTCACCTTGTCAGCCTTATCTAGTTTGAGCCGAATGCTGAACTGAGTGGTGAAAGACCTAATACTATCCTTAAGGTTATCCCACCACTTATTCCCGATGACTCCCCCAGTTAACGCCCGCTGCACTAAGTTAATTAGCTGGCGCCGGAAGTCCCGCCTGTCCAGTAAGGACACGTTGAACTTCCAGTAACCAGCCATTCTAACCCTATTTTCTAAATTTACCCGGGCACAAACGAGTTTGTGGTCCGAGTAACCTAGCCAGTGGAACGTGGGACAATCTAAGAAATCTAGTTCGGCTTCACGAACTAACATTCTATCAAGGTAGCTAGCCACCTTGGTAGAAGGCCAACTATTAGCCCACGTCCACATTCTCCCGCCCTTGTGATCGGCCCGGTATCTATCGACTAGACCGAAGTCCTCGATGAGATCGACCAAGCTACGATCACGTTCCTTCCCTCTAGCTCCCCGCCCTCTATCCAACTTGGGGTTCAGGATGGCATTCCAGTCCCCCACTAAGACGAGTCGCTTGGAATCCACCAGGAAGGGCTCCAACCGCCGAAAAAACGAGACGCGCTCCTCCTGGTCGTTGGGCGCATAAACCGCAACCAGACGAAACGCATTGCTTTTCACTGCAATATCGGCCACGATCAGCCGGCCCTCGGCACCGACATGGACAAGATCCACCTTCGCGTCCAGGGTACGCTTGACCAGCAAAGACACTCCTCTGGCCAGCCGGTTCCCATATGCTGAATAGACGACAAAGTCGTTAGACAGCACACAGGCATCGACCTTGCAAACAAAGTGAGTCTCTTGGATCGCGGCGACATCCACGCCGAAGGACAAGAGGTCCCGAAGCAGGCGGGCAGCCTTACTCCGATCCCTAAGGCCCTTCACGTTCATACTGGCTAACTTAATTGACATCATTTAGACCTGAAAAAGAGAGCAGAAAATTACTTCTGGTCACATACGGAGCGAAAATCAATGGGAGTAGGGACCCCGACGGATTGTCCAAGGTTGCCTGTGCCAATATCGGACGTAATTCGTCCGTCCTGGACAATGCCGCCGACGTCCGTGGGAAAGGTAAGTTTTACCGCCCTATATAAAGATGGGTGGAGGATGACGGGGACCCTCCCAGCACAAAAATGCGAAAGCCTTTGAAGATATTTAGTGCCCGTTTGGGCCATTTTTATATCCGGGAAAGCCTCAACGGCCCCCTGCACAAATTCCCAGGCCTTTGTTCTACTTCCCCCGGTATTTCTGATCAAAGTCAGTACTCCGGGGGCGCCCGGGAAATTGGCAGGGTCCTCGATGGACTTTCCATCAATATTTTTTACCTTGAATAAAGGCCTTAGGAGGGCCTTCTTCTGAGAAGAAAGGTCCCTCTCTAAGGCCTGTCTGTCAATTTTGCAGACATCTTTGTTTGCATAACAGTTTCTTTGTTTTCCTCTTTTCGGGGAGGATTTATTAGGATTCGGGGATGGACTCGGTGAGGGTTGATCAGATTTCGGGGAGGAAGGTTCTGGTTGGGAGGAGGGTGTGGGAGGTGTAAGGGAAGGAGAAGGTATATTTCTTACTGGGGAGGCAGAATGACTCCTCCCCTTAACAAAGACAGTTCTGACAGGTGATGCAGGTGCAGATTGGGTCTTGGGGGAAGCTGTAATTCGCTCCGCTCTGCTACGCTCCTCCTTCTTTCCTTTTTTTATGTTGACATCCTCTTCCTCCTCTCGAGCCCTCTTTAAAGATGACGACCGTGGAGGAGGCATTTCCACATCCAAGTCTTGTTGTTGTTGATCTGGTTGTTGTTGATCTGGTTGCTGTTTCTGTGGTTCATTTTGTTGTTGTTGTTGCTGCTGTCGAGGCTCCTGCTGCTGCTGTTTTGCCTCCTTGCGAGGCTTCTTCTTTTCTGGGGACGGAGATTTTTCATGTTGCGGAGGAGGGGAAGAAACTTTCTTCCCCCTCCTCACCACCTCCGTCCATTCCCCGCTTTTTGGCTGGGATTTTTTTTCTGGAGTACTTGTTGTTTTTGACACCGGCGGTGTTTCCGGTGTCACCGGTGTTTCTTCCGGTTTCCTTGCCGGACACATTTTGAATGTGTGTCCGGCCAGACCACACGCCCAGCAGTGCGGCTTCCTTCCTTCCACTACCACAAACAACTTTCTTCCTCTACAGAGCAAAATGTCTGGGACCTTCAAAAAATTTTCGCGGTCAACCACCACACTAACACATATATCTTCCGTGGCCACACCGGCCTTACTCTTTATACGTGCCACCTCCTCCACCGCACCGAAAGTCGCAAAAAACGCTCCGACATGGTCACAGGAAATGTCCACCGGCACGCCATGTATCGTGATTTTTGTCTTTCTTGTACCAAGGTATTCGGTTTGAAACCGGATACCTTTCGCAGTCAATACATTTCCCGCCAGAGCTTTTGCTTCGCCTTCCGAGCCCAGCAAGATGTCCCACATTGCACGGGACCTTCTTGCCAGTACGCAAGGTACAATGTCCAGGACTTTCAGGGCTTCTTCCATGTTCTCCCTACTGACAGCAATAAATTTTTTTGTTTTTTCATCGGCTGTCAGTAGAGAGATTGTCTTCTTTGCCACTACATTCACCACTTCTGGTATTGCTACCAATTCGTTGTCTTTTATGTAGTCTTGGTATTTTTCCCGCATTTGCGAGTAGTACTTGGCATCCTTGTTAACGGGTGCCTTTACCCATACCGTCGGTGAGGGAGTCACCGCGGGCACGGCATCAGAAGTTGAGGGCTGGGGAGACAAAGCCATAGCTTGACTTGCCCCCCCTCACAAAACACAAAAATCCAACAAGAGTTCAAAACGCGCGACGAAGACAGAACAAAGACAGCAAAAAAAAAACAGGTACTCACAATTAACTTCGGGCAACACGTAAATTCAACTTGTAATAAGTAAAAAGACAAAAATGCGAGGCGTACTCTGTTTCGAACAACGGCTCGTCAGGGCACTATTTATTTTGTAAAATTTACAAAATTATGGCACAAGGCCTAAAAGGGGAGGGGGAGAGGTTGGTTCTCACTTAACTATCCTATACCTAGCTAAACACTATCACGACCCATTCACTCGTTACAATTTGCACAGTCACCAAAAGAACCCATCCATCTACTCCCAATCCTTCGTACACCACAATGCCAGAAACTTACAAGGGACACCTAAAAAGTGGGGAAATTAACCCGTGACAATAAAAATGTATTTATATACAATATAATATATACAATATAATGTAAAATATTTAATGAAAATGAAATGATGGGAGGGGGATGAACCCAAAAATAAACTAAAAATACAACAAATTTTGAACTTAAAATAATAATCAATGTTAGTAAGAACCGACCATCCCAGAAAAAAGAGTGGCCGCTGTATTCCGCCCAATGGCGAAATCAAGAAGCACACTCGCTAAGGGAGTGGGGAGGGGGGTAAAAAATTAGCGGAAAGGGACAATAAAAGGCTGAACCAGCCGAGATAAAAAGAGACCAAAACAAACTGGGGAGGTTGGGAATCTCGGCATGGATTATAACAAAAGAGAAAGCCGGGTACAGGCTAGGAACACATTCATTCACTTTAACTAGGTACACAAGAGAGAACTAGCTTAACCAGGGGAGGGTTCCAGAGGAATCCACCCCGATGTAACCAGCAGATCTAAAAGAGAAAATCAAGATTAGCCCCGTTCAAACGAACCAGGCTCGCCACATTTACCCACCTTTTGCTAAAGTCTGTCGAAGTCAAACGTTTCCAATCAGTTCTAATCTTTATTTTGAGCTGATGCTCAAA
Source organism: Ascarosepion bandense (assembly GCA_037127315.1). Lineage (NCBI taxonomy): Eukaryota > Metazoa > Mollusca > Cephalopoda > Sepiida > Sepiidae > Ascarosepion > Ascarosepion bandense. Next base: position 2,362 of record JBBBDQ010005291.1, on the reverse strand, counting down.
ATAACAGATCAGATCCTGATGTGAAAGACGCTGACCTCGCAAGACTTCCTCCAATCGCGTCGTCCAAATCACCATTCGAGCCGTGGCTAGCAGCGACAGAAACACCATACGCTTCATCCCAGAGAACGGGGGCGACACATTATCACAGGCGAATGCACGATCAATGAGCACAAGCTCTCGCGGCTCGATACGAGCAGTCAACTCGCCGACCCGGTCCCATAGAGGGCGAACCCGCGAACAATGGTAGAAGGCGTGCGAAGCCGTTTCTTCCAAGCCAAGGTTGCAGCGTTCACAATCTGGCAAATCCGCCAGGCCCCATATGAAGGCCATGTCATTGAGAGGCAAGCGATTCCGAGCTAATCGCCAGGTGAGCGAAAACTCAGAGTTGTTGAGATAATCACTCCCTGGCGCCCAAGACCAGAACGAGCGAAACTCGTCCTCCGACAAGCGCAGCACATCACGTAGTGAATCCTTTGCGACGCCCTCCACTAACCCACGATAGAAGACTCTCCTAGGCCGTGAAAGGTCACTGGACCGTGGAATGGCCCGCAGGGCCGCCAGACATTCGAGGAGAAAACTCGATCGCTCTCGAGGCTTACGGCACCGCCTCAAGATGGGGGGAGTGATAGTAAGTCTAGGGAACATGTCCCTCACTATCCCCCTAAGCAATGAGTCTTCGGAAATCGCTCGCCTGAGAAAAACCAACCTCGACGCAACCTTATGGCCCATCAGGTATGGCATTCCCAGGCCCCCATGACACGGACGTTGGTAACAGACACGTTTGTCGACATAGTGTTTGCGTCCTCTCCATAAAATGGAGAATAGCAAACGCTCGATCGCCTTCTTATGCCGTTTACAAAGTGGAAGTACTGACAACTGGTAAAGGATGATGGGAAAGACGTATGTAGCACACGCCTCAGCCATACCCTTTAAGGACAACCTCCTTCGGCGCCAAATCTTGGCCGACGCGCCTACCTTTGCCAGTACTTCAGACCAATTTTTCTCCAACTGTAGGTCGGGCCCGAACCACACTCCAAGAATGCAGACCGGGCCGTCCGTCCAGTCGAAGGGCCCCGGGAGGGTCAGACCCTTCCAGGCGCCTAACCGCAAGCCGGACGACTTGTTGCGGTTAATCTTGGCCCCCTGTCACCTGTTCGTACCGTTCAAGCGCCTTCTGTACCACCTCGATGTCCCTGCGGGAGGACACGAAAGTAGTGACGTCATCGGCGTACGCGGAAACCCTGGCTCGAGCACCACCAGGGACAGCGATTCCACGTAGGGCCGGACTGCACGCCCTGTCCCTTAGCCGGCGAAGGAGGGGCTCCAACGCCAAAGCATAAAGTAGGGGCGACAGTGGACAACCCTGTCGGACCGACCTAGACAGCGCCAGAACGCCCGACAACTTTCCGTTCACCTGTACCACAGCCGTCGGGGATTGATACAGGAGGCTAATCCAGCGGCGGAAGTTGGTTTCGAATCCAGCTGCCTGCAGGACAGCCGCCAGGTACCGATGGTCAACCCTATCAAATGCCTTGGACTGATCTAAATGGATCAGCGCGGCTTCGTCGTCGTCTTTTATCCCCTCTATGATCGTGCGTATCAGATGCAGGTTGCTCTGAATTGTTCGGCCCTTCACAGCACAAGTCTGCTCAGGTCCCAACAGAGACTCGGCAACTAATTGCAAACGATTTTGCAAGATCTTGGCCAAAATCTTTAACTCTGTGTTTAGCAGAGTTATGGGCCGGTAACCCTCTAGCTCCCTCCCCACATCCTTGCCTTTTCTCAACAGCGTGATCACACCCCTGGTGAACCGTTTGGGGATGGACCCCTGCCGGAACCAGTTGTTGAACACGACAGTCAAAATCGGGACAAAGATGTGCGACAGCCTCAAGTACAATTCATAGGGCAAACCATCGAGACCCGGCGATTTGCCTCTGCCGACCTTCTTCAGCGCCGCGTAGACTTCGCCCTCCGTAATCTCTCCCTCGCAGCTAGCTGCATCAGCCGGCAAAAGCCGGGGGAAGTCAGCCAAATAGCTGCGAAACTCCTTATCACGGAGACCAGGCTCCTTGGTAAACAGGATCTCGAAATGCCGCCGAAACGCCTCGCACATGTCGTCAGTCGACCGCAGAGTGTGTCCCTCCGGGTTGCGAACCTCTCGAATGTACCGGTCGCCTCCGCGGCGAATTTCTTCCTTGCGCAGTTCTGCGCCCATGTTCACAGCTTCGGAAGACATCTTGCTTAACTTATGTCTAACTACCTGGCCCATGTAACGATCGCTATTCGACCGGTCCACGGCCTCCTTAGCTATGGCTATCTCTAGGGGATCCCCACCAGCCACCGCCCGGGAGTAATTAGATCT
>JBBBDQ010005287.1:0-14803 GCA_037127315.1 Ascarosepion bandense | reverse complement strand
TTCTCTTCATTTTCAAATGAATTAGCGCATTAGTCTAGGAGAAACTCTTTATTAAGCCTAGCATAGAAATAAATACAATATTGGAGCCGCTAATATAGAACATATGACAACAAAATCAATGGGAGGAGGAGTTATCTTCATTTACAAATGAATTAGCGCATTAGTCTAGGAGAAACTCCTTATTAAAACTAGCATAGAAATAAATACAATATTGGAGCCACCAATATAGAACATATGACAACAAAATCAATGGGAGGAGGAGTTATCTTCATTTACAAATGAATTAGCGCGTTAGACTTGGAGAAACTCCTTATTAAGCCTAGCATAGAAATAAATAGAATATTGGAGCCACCAATATAGAACATATGACAACAAAATCAAGGGGAGGAAGAGTTATCTTCATTTACAAATGAATTAGCGCATTAGTCTAGGAGAACCTCCTTTTTAAGCCTAGCATAGAAATAAATACAATATGGCAGCCACCAATATAGAACATATGACAACAAAATCAAGGGGAGGAAGAGTTATCTTCATTTACAAGTGAATTAGCGCATTAGTCTTGGAGAAACTCCTTATTAAGCCTAGCATAGAAATAAATAGAATATTGGAGCCACCAATATAGAACATATGACAACAAAATCAATGGGAGGAGGAGTTATCTTCATTTACAAATGAATTAGCGCGTTAGTCTTAGAGAAACTCCTTATTAAGCCTAGCATAGAAATAAATACAATATTGGAGCCACCAATATAGAACATATGACAACAAAATCAAGGGGAGGAAGAGTTATCTTCATTTACAAATGAATTAGCGCATTAGTCTTGCAGAAACTCCTTATTAAGCCTAGCATAGAAATAAATACAATATTGGAGCCACCAATGTGGAACATATGACAAGAAAATCAATGGGAGGAGGAGTTATCTTCATTTACAAATGAATTAGCGCATTAGTTTCGGAGAAACTCATTATTAAGCCTAGCATAGAAATAAATACCATATTGGAGCCGCTAATATAGAACATATGACAACAAAATCAATGGGAGGAGGATTTATCTTCATTTACAAATGAATTAGCGCATTAGTCTAGGAGAAACTCATTATTAGGCCTAGCATAGAAATAAATACAATATTGGTGCCGCTAATATAGAACATATGACAACAAAATCAATGGGAGGAGGAGTTATCTTCATTTACAAATGAATTAGCGCGTTAGACTTGGAGAAACTCCTTATTAAGCCTAGCATAGAAATAAATACAATATTGGAGCCACCAATATAGAACATATGACAACAAAATCAACGGGAGGAAGAGTTATCTTCATTTACAAATGAATTAGCGCATTAGTCTTGGAGAAACTCCTTATTAAGCCTAGCATAGAAATAAATACAATATTGGAGCCACCAATATAGAACATATGACAACAAAATCAATGAGAGGAGGATTTATCTTCATTTACACATGTATTAGCGCATTAGTCTAGGAGAAACGCCTTATTCAGACTAGCATAGAAATAAATACAATATTGGAGCCACCAATATAGAACATATGACAACAAAATCAATGGGAGGAGGAGTTATCTTCATTTACAAATGAATTAGCGAATTAGACTTGGAGAAACTCATTATTAACCTTAGCATAGAAATAAATACAATATTGGAGCCACCAATATAGAACATATGACAACAAAATCAATGGGAGGAGGAGTTATCTTCATTTATAAATGAATTAGCGCATTAGTCTAAGAGAAACTCCTTATTAAGCCTAGCATAGAAATAAATACAATGTCGGAGCCGCTAATATAGAACATATGACAACAAAATCAATGGGAGGAGGAGTTATCTTCATTTACAAATGAATTAGCGCATTAGTCTAGGAGAACCTCCTTATTAAGCCTAGCATAGAAATAAATACAATATTGGAGCCACCAATATAGAACATATGACAACAAAATCAATGGGAGGAGGAGTTATCTTCATTTACAAATGAATTAGCGCTTTAGTCTAGGAGAAACTCCTTATTAAGCCTAGCATAGAAATAAATACAATATTGGAGCCACCAATATAGAACATATGACAACAAAATCAATTGGAGGAGGAGTTATCTTCATTTACAAATAAATTAGCACATTAGTCTTGGAGAAACTCCTTATTAAGCCTAGCATAGAAATAAATACAATATTGGAGCCGCTAATATAGAACATATGACAACAAAATCAATGGGAGGAGGAGTTATCTTCATTTACAAATGAATTAGCGCATTAGTCTAGGAGAAACTCCTTATTAAGCCTAGCATAGAAATAAATACAATATTGGAGCCGCTAATATAGAACATATGACAACAAAATCAATGGGAGGAGGAGTTATCTTCATTTACAAATGAATTAGCGCGTTAGACTTGGAGAAACTCCTTATTAAGTCTAGCATAGAAATAAATACAATATTGGAGCCACCAATATAGAACATATGACAACAAAATCAAGGGGAGGAAGAGTTATCTTCATTTACAAATGAATTAGCGCATTAGTCTAGGAGAAACTCCTTATTAAGCCTAGCATAGAAATAAATACAATATTGGAGCCACCAGTATAGAACATATGACAACAAAATCAATGAGAGGAGGATTTATCTTCATTTACAAATGTATTAGCGCATTAGTCTAGGAGAAACGCCTTATTCAGACTAGCATAGAATTAAATACAATATTGGAGCCACCAATATAGAACATATGACAACAAAATCAATGGGAGGAGGAGTTATCTTCATTTACAAATGAATTAGCGAATTAGACTTGGAGAAACTCATTATTAAGCTTAGCAAAGAAATAAATACAATATTGGAGCCACCAATATAGAACATATGACAACAAAATCAATGGGAGGAGGAGTTATCTTCATTTACAAAGGAATTAGCGCATTAGTCTAGGAGAAACTCATTATTAAGCCTAGCATAGAAATAAATACAATATTGGAGCCGCTAATATAGAACATATGACAACAAAATCAATGGGAGGAGGAGTTATCTTCATTTACAAATGAATTAGCGCATTAGTCTAGGAGAAAATCCTTATTAAGCCTAGCATAGAAATAAATACAATATTGGAGCCACCAATATAGAACATATGACAACAAAATCAATGAGAGGAGGATTTATCTTCATTTACACATGTATTAGCGCATTAGTCTAGGAGAAACGCCTTATTCAGACTAGCATAGAAATAAATACAATATTGGAGCCACCAATATAGAACATATGACAACAAAATCAATGGGAGGAGGAGTTATCTTCATTTACAAATGAATTAGCGAATTAGACTTGGAGAAACTCATTATTAACCTTAGCATAGAAATAAATACAATATTGGAGCCACCAATATAGAACATATGACAACAAAATCAATGGGAGGAGGAGTTATCTTCATTTCTAAATGAATTAGCGCATTAGTCTAAGAGAAACTCCTTATTAAGCCTAGCATAGAAATAAATACAATGTCGGAGCCGCTAATATAGAACATATGACAACAAAATCAATGGGAGGAGGAGTTATCTTCATTTACAAATGAATTAGCGCATTAGTCTAGGAGAACCTCCTTATTAAGCCTAGCATAGAAATAAATACAATATTGGAGCCACCAATATAGAACATATGACAACAAAATCAATGGGAGGAGGAGTTATCTTCATTTACAAATGAATTAGCGCTTTAGTCTAGGAGAAACTCCTTATTAAGCCTAGCATAGAAATAAATACAATATTGGAGCCACCAATATAGAACATATGACAACAAAATCAATTGGAGGAGGAGTTATCTTCATTTACAAATAAATTAGCACATTAGTCTTGGAGAAACTCCTTATTAAGCCTAGCATAGAAATAAATACAATATTGGAGCCGCTAATATAGAACATATGACAACAAAATCAATGGGAGGACGAGTTATCTTCATTTACAAATGAATTAGCGCATTAGTCTAGGAGAAACTCCTTATTAAGCCTAGCATAGAAATAAATACAATATTGGAGCCGCTAATATAGAACATATGACAACAAAATCAATGGGAGGAGGAGTTATCTTCATTTACAAATGAATTAGCGCGTTAGACTTGGAGAAACTCCTTATTAAGCCTAGCATAGAAATAAATACAATATTGGAGCCACCAATATAGAACATATGACAACAAAATCAAGGGGAGGAAGAGTTATCTTCATTTACAAATGAATTAGCGCATTAGTCTAGGAGAAACTCCTTATTAAGCCTAGCATAGAAATAAATACAATATTGGAGCCACCAGTATAGAACATATGACAACAAAATCAATGAGAGGAGGATTTATCTTCATTTACAAATGTATTAGCGCATTAGTCTAGGAGAAACGCCTTATTCAGACTAGCATAGAATTAAATACAATATTGGAGCCACCAATATAGAACATATGACAACAAAATCAATGGGAGGAGGAGTTATCTTCATTTACAAATGAATTAACGAATTAGACTTGGAGAAACTCATTATTAAGCTTAGCAAAGAAATAAATACATTATTGGAGCCACCAATATAGAACATATGACAACAAAATCAATGGGAGGAGGAGTTATCTTCATTTACAAAGGAATTAGCGCATTAGTCTAAGAGAAACTCCTTATTAAGCCTAGCATAGAAATAAATACAATGTTGGAGCCGCTAATATAGAACATATGACAACAAAATCAAGGGGAGGAAGAGTTATCTTCATTTACAAATGAATTAGCGCATTAGTCTAGGAGAACCTCTTTTTAAGCCTAGCATAGAAATAAATACAATATGGCAGCCACCAATATAGAACATATGACAACAAAATCAAGGGGAGGAGGAGTTATCTTCATTTACAAATGAATTAGCGCATTAGTCTAGGAGAAAATCCTTATTAAGCCTAGCATAGAAATAAATACAATATTGGAACCACCAATATAGAACATATGACAACAAAATCAAGGGGAGGAAGAGTTATCTTCATTTACAAATGAATTAGCGCATTAGTCTAGGAGAAACTCATTATTAAGCCTAGCATAGAAATAAATACAATATTGGAGCCGCTAATATAGAACATATGACAACAAAATCAATGGGAGGAGGAGTTATCTTCATTTACAAATGAATTAGCGCATTAGTCTAGGAGAAAATCCTTATTAAGCCTAGCATAGAAATAAATACAATATTGGAGCCACCAATATAGAACATATGACAACAAAATCAATGGGAGGAGGAATTATCTTCATTTACAAATGAATTAGCGCATTAGTCTAGCAGAACGTCCTTATTAAGCCTAGCATAGAAATAAATACAATATTGGAGCCACCAATAGAGAACATATGACAACAAAATCAATGGGAGGAAGACTTATCTTCATTTATAAATGAATTAGCGCATTAGTCTAAGAGAAACTCCTTATTAAGCCTAGCATAAAAATAAATACAATGTCGGAGCCGCTAATATAGACCATATGACAACAAAATCAATGGGAGGAGGAGTTATCTTCATTTACAAATGAATTAGCGCATTAGTCTAGGAGAACCTCCTTATTAAGCCTAGCATAGAAATAAATACAATATTGGAGCCACCAATATAGAACATATGACAACAAAATCAATGGGAGGAGGAGTTATCTTCATTTACAAATGAATTAGCGCTTTAGTCTAGGAGAAACTCCTTATTAAGCCTAGCATAGAAATAAATACAATATTGGAGCCACCAATATAGAACATATGACAACAAAATCAATTGGAGGAGGCGTTATCTTCATTTTCAAATGAATTAGCACATTAGTCTTGGAGAAACTTCTTATTAAGCCTAGCATAGAAATAAATACAATATTGGAGCCGCTAATATAGAACATATGACAACAAAATCAATGGGAGGAGGAGTTATCTTCATTTACAAATGAATTAGCGCATTAGTCTAGGAGAAACTCCTTATTAAGCCTAGCATAGAAATAAATACAATATTGGAGCCGCTAATATAGAACATATGACAACAAAATCAATGGGAGGAGGAGTTATCTTCATTTACAAATGAATTAGCGCGTTAGACTTGGAGAAACTACTTATTAAGCCTAGCATAGAAATAAATACAATATTGGAGCCACCAATATAGAACATATGACAACAAAATCAAGGGTAGGAAGAGTTATCTTCATTTACAAATGAATTAGCGCATTAGTCTAGGAGAAACTCCTTATTAAGCTTAGCATAGAAATAAATACAATATTGGAGCCACCAATATAGAACATATGACAACAAAATCAATGAGAGGAGGATTTATCTTCATTTACAAATGTATTAGCGCATTAGTCTAGGAGACACGCCTTATTCAGACTAGCATAGAATTAAATACAATATTGGAGCCACCAATATAGAACATATGACAACAAAATCAATGGGAGGAGGAGTTATCTTCATTTACAAATGAATTAGCGAATTAGACTTGGAGAAACTCATTATTAAGCTTAGCATAGAAATAAATACAATATTGTAGCCACCAATATAGAACATATGACAACAAAATCAATGGGAGGAGGAGTTATCTTCATTTACAAAGGAATTAGCGCATTAGTCTAGGAGAACGTCCTTATTAAGCCTAGCATAGAAATAAATACAATATTGGAGCCACCAATAGAGAACATATGACAACAAAATCAATGGGAGGAAGACTTATCTTCATTTACAAATGAATTAGCGCATTAGTCTAGGAGAAACTCCTTATTAAGCCTAGCATAGTAATAAATACAATATTGGAGCCACCAATATAGAACATATGACAACAAAATCAAGGGGAGGAAGAGTTATCTTCATTTACAAATGAATTAGCGCATTAGTCTAGGAGAAACTCATTATTAAGCCTAGCATAGAAATAAATACAATATTGGAGCCGCTAATATAGAACATATGACAACAAAATCAATGGGAGGAGGAGTTATCTTCATTTACAAATGAATTAGCGCATTAGTCTAGGAGAAAATCCTTATTAAGCCTAGCATAGAAATAAATACAATATTGGAGCCACCAATATAGAACATATGACAACAAAATCAATGGGAGGAGGAATTATCTTCATTTACAAATGAATTAGCGCATTAGTCTAGGAGAACGTCCTTATTATGCCTAGCATAGAAATAAATACAATATTGGAGCCACCAATAGAGAACATATGACAACAAAATCAATGGGATGAAGACTTATCTTCATTTATAAATGAATTAGCGCATTAGTCTAAGAGAAACTCCTTATTAAGCCTAGCATAGAAATAAATACAATGTCGGAGCCGCTAATATAGAACATATGACAACAACATCAATGGGAGGAGGAGTTATCTTCATTTACAAATGAATTAGCGCATTAGTCTAGGAGAACCTCCTTATTAAGCCTAGCATAGAAATAAATACAATATTGGAGCCACCAATATAGAACATATGACAACAAAATCAATGGGAGGAGGAGTTATCTTCATTTACAAATGAATTAGCGCTTTAGTCTAGGAGAAACTCCTTATTAAGCCTAGCATAGAAATAAATACAATATTGGAGCCACCAATATAGAACATATGACAACAAAATCAATGGGAGGAGGAGTTATCTTCATTTACAAATGAATTAGCGCATTAGTCTAGGAGAAACTCCTTATTAAGCCTAGCATAGAAATAAATACAATATTGGAGCCGCTAATATAGAACATATGACAACAAAATCAATGGGAGGAGGAGTTATCTTCATTTACAAATGAATTAGCGCGTTAGACTTGGAGAAACTCCTTATTAAGCCTAGCATAGAAATAAATACAATATTGGAGCCACCAATATAGAACATATGACAACAAAATCAAGGGGAGGAAGAGTTATCTTCATTTACAAATGAATTAGCGCATTAGTCTAGGAGAAACTCCTTATTAAGCCTAGCATAGAAATAAATACAATATTGGAGCCACCAATAGAGAACATATGACAACAAAATCAATGGGAGGAAGACTTATCTTCATTTACAAATGAATTAGCGCATTAGTCTAGGAGAAACTCCTTATTAAGCCTAGCATAGAAATAAATACAATATTGGAGCCGCTAATATAGAACATATGACAACAAAATCAATGAGAGGAGGATTTATCTTCATTTACAAATGTATTAGCGCATTAGTCTAGGAGAAACGCCTTATTCAGACTAGCATAGAATTAAATACAATATTGGAGCCACCAATATAGAACATATGACAACAAAATCAATGGGAGGAGGAGTTATCTTCATTTACAAATGAATTAGCGAATTAGACTTGGAGAAACTCATTATTAAGCTTAGCATAGAAATAAATACAATATTGGAGCCACCAATATAGAACATATGACAACAAAATCAATGGGAGGAGGAGTTATCTTCATTGACAAAGGAATTAGCGCATTAGTCTAGGAGAACGTCCTTATTAAGCCTAGCATAGAAATAAATACAATATTGGAGCCACCAATAGAGAACATATGACAACAAAATCAATGGGAGGAGGAGTTATCTTCATTTACAAATGAATTAGCGCATTAGTCTAGGAGAAACTCCTTATTAAGCCTAGCATAGTAATAAATACAATATTGGAGCCACCAATATAGAACATATGACAACAAAATCAAGGGGAGGAAGAGTTATCTTCATTTACAAATGAATTAGCGCATTAGTCTAGGAGAAACTCATTATTAAGCCTAGCATAGAAATAAATACAATATTGGAGCCGCTAATATAGAACATATGACAACAAAATCAATGGGAGGAGGAGTTATCTTCATTTACAAATGAATTAGCGCATTAGTCTAGGAGAAAATCCTTATTAAGCCTAGCATAGAAATAAATACAATATTGGAGCCACCAATATAGAACATATGACAACAAAATCAATGGGAGGAGGAATTATCTTCATTTACAAATGAATTAGCGCATTAGTCTAGGAGAACGTCCTTATTATGCCTAGCATAGAAATAAATACAATATTGGAGCCACCAATAGAGAACATATGACAACAAAATCAATGGGAGGAAGACTTATCTTCATTTATAAATGAATTAGCGCATTAGTCTAGGAGAAACTCCTTATTAAGCCTAGCATAGAAATAAATACAATATTGGAGCCACCAATATAGAACATATGACAACAAAATCAATGGGAGGAGGAGTTATCTTCATTTACAAATGAATTAGCACATTAGTCTTGGAGAAACTCCTTATTAAGTCTAGCATAGAAATAAATACAATATTGGAGCCGCTAATATAGAACATATGACAACAAAATCAATGGGAGGAGGAGTTATCTTCATTTACAAATGAATTAGCGCATTAGTCTAGGAGAAACTCCTTATTAAGCCTAGCATAGAAATAAATACAATATTGGAGCCGCTAATATAGAACATATGACAACAAAATCAATGGGAGGAGGAGTTATCTTCATTTACAAATGAATTAGCGCGTTAGACTTGGAGAAACTCCTTATTAAGCCTAGCATAGAAATAAATACAATATTGGAGCCACCAATATAGAACATATGACAACAAAATCAAGGGGAGGAAGAGTTATCTTCATTTACAAATGAATTAGCGCATTAGTCTAGGAGAAACTCCTTATTAAGCCTAGCATAGAAATAAATACAATATTGGAGCCACCAATAGAGAACATATGACAACAAAATCAATGGGAGGAAGACTTATCTTCATTTACAAATGAATTAGCGCATTAGTCTAGGAGAAACTCCTTATTAAGCCTAGCATAGAAATAAATACAATATTGGAGCCGCTAATATAGAACATATGACAACAAAATCAATGAGAGGAGGATTTATCTTCATTTACAAATGTATTAGCGCATTAGTCTAGGAGAAACGCCTTATTCAGACTAGCATAGAATTAAATACAATATTGGAGCCACCAATATAGAACATATGACAACAAAATCAATGGGAGGAGGAGTTATCTTCATTTACAAATGAATTAGCGAATTAGACTTGGAGAAACTCATTATTAAGCTTAGCATAGAAATAAATACAATATTGGAGCCACCAATATAGAACATATGACAACAAAATCAATGGGAGGAGGAGTTATCTTCATTTACAAAGGAATTAGCGCATTAGTCTAGGAGAACGTCCTTATTAAGCCTAGCATAGAAATAAATACAATATTGGAGCCACCAATAGAGAACATATGACAACAAAATCAATGGGAGGAGGAGTTATCTTCATTTACAAATGAATTAGCGCATTAGTCTAGGAGAAACTCCTTATTAAGCCTAGCATAGTAATAAATACAATATTGGAGCCACCAATATAGAACATATGACAACAAAATCAAGGGGAGGAAGAGTTATCTTCATTTACAAATGAATTAGCGCATTAGTCTAGGAGAAACTCATTATTAAGCCTAGCATAGAAATAAATACAATATTGGAGCCGCTAATATAGAACATATGACAGCAAAATCAATGGGAGGAGGAGTTATCTTCATTTACAAATGAATTAGCGCATTAGTCTAGGAGAAAATCCTTATTAAGCCTAGCATAGAAATAAATACAATATTGGAGCCACCAATATAGAACATATGACAACAAAATCAATGGGAGGAGGAATTATCTTCATTTACAAATGAATTAGCGCATTAGTCTAGGAGAACGTCCTTATTATGCCTAGCATAGAAATAAATACAATATTGGAGCCACCAATAGAGAACATATGACAACAAAATCAATGGGAGGAAGACTTATCTTCATTTATAAATGAATTAGCGCATTAGTCTAAGAGAAACTCCTTATTAAGCCTAGCATAGAAATAAATACAATGTCGGAGCCGCTAATATAGAACATATGACAACAAAATCAATGGGAGGAGGAGTTATCTTCATTTACAAATGAATTAGCGCATTAGTCTAGGAGAACCTCCTTATTAAGCCTAGCATAAAAATAAATACAATATTGGAGCCACCAATATAGAACTTATGACAACAAAATCAATGGGAGGAGGAGTTATCTTCATTTACAAATGAATTAGCGCTTTAGTCTAGGAGAAACTCCTTATTAAGCCTAGCATAGAAATAAATACAATATTGGAGCCACCAATATAGGACATATGACAACAAAATCAATGGGAGGAGGAGTTATCTTCATTTACAAATGAATTAGCACATTAGTCTTGGAGAAACTCCTTATTAAGCCTAGCATAGAAATAAATACAATATTGGAGCCGCTAATATAGAACATATGACAACAAAATCAATGGGAGGAGGATTTATCTTCATTTACAAATGAATTAGCGCATTAGTCTAGGAGAAACTCCTTATTAAGCCTAGCATAGAAATAAATACAATATTGGAGCCGCTAATATAGAACATATGACAACAAAATCAATGGGAGGAGGAGTTATCTTCATTTACAAATGAATTAGCGCGTTAGACTTGGAGAAACTCCTTATTAAGCCTAGCATAGAAATAAATACAATATTGGAGCCACCAATATAGAGCATATGACAACAAAATCAAGGGGAGGAAGTGTTATCTTCATTTACAAATGAATTAGCGCATTAGTCTAGGAGAAACTCCTTATTAAGCCTAGCATAGAAATAAATACAATATTGGAGCCACCAATATAGAACATATGACAACAAAATCAATGAGAGGAGGATTTATCTTCATTTACAAATGTATTAGCGCATTAGTCTAGGAGAAACGCCTTATTCAGACTAGCATAGAATTAAATACAATATTGCAGCCACCAATATAGAACATATGACAACAAAATCAATGGGAGGAGGAGTTATCTTCATTTACAAATGAATTAGCGAATTAGACTTGGAGAAACTCATTATTAAGCTTAGCATAGAAATAAATACAATATTGGAGCCACCAATATAGAACATATGACAACAAAATCAATGGGAGGAGGAGTTATCTTCATTTACAAAGGAATTAGCGCATTAGTCTAAGAGAAACTCCTTATTAAGCCTAGCATAGAAATAAATACAATGTTGGAGCCGCTAATATAGAACATATGACAACAAATTCAATGGGAGGAGGAGTTATCTTCATTTACAAATGAATTAGCGCATTAGTCTAGGAGATCCTCCTTATTAAGCCTAGCATAGAAATAAATACAATATGGCAGCCACCAATAGAGAACATATGACAACAAAATCAATGGGAGGAAGACTTATCTTCATTTACAAATGAATTAGCGCATTAGTCTAGGAGAAACTCCTTATTAACCCTAGCATAGTAATAAATACAATATTGGAGCCACCAATATAGATCATATGACAAAAAAATCAATGGGATTAGGAGTTATCTACATTTGCAAATGAATTAGCGCATTAGTCTAGGAGAAACTCCTTATTAAGCCTAGCATAGAAATAAATACAATATTGGAGCCGCTAATATAGAACATATGACAACAAAATCAATGGGAGGAGGAGTTATCTTCATTTACAAATGAATTAGCGCATTAGTCTAAGAGAAACTCCTTATTAAGCCTAGCATAGTAATAAATACAATATTGGTGCCACCAATATAGAACATATGACAAAAAAATCAATGGGAGGAGGAGTTATCTACATTTGCAAATGAATTAGCGCATTAGTCTAGGAGAAACTCCTTATTAAGCCTAGCATAGAAATAAATACAATATTGGTGCCACCAATATAGAACATATGACAACAAAATCAGTGGGAGGAGAAATTATCTTCATTTACAAATGAATTAGCGCATTAATCTAGGAGAAACTCCTTATTAAGCCTAGCATAGAAATAAATACAATATGGCAGCCACCAATATAGAACATATGACAACAAAATCAAGGGGAGGAAGAGTTATCTTCATTTACAAATGAATTAGCGCATTAGTCTAGGAGAACCTCTTTTAAGCCTAGCATAGAAATAAATACAATGTGGCAGCCACCAATATAGAACATATGACAACAAAATCAAGGGGAGGAAGAGTTATCTACATTTACAAATGAATTAGCGCATTAGTCTAGGACAAACTCCTTATTAAGCCTAGCATAGAAATAAATACAATATTGGAGCCACCAATATAGAACATATGACAACAAAATCAAGGGGAGGAAGAGTTATCTTCATTTACAAATGAATTAGCGCATTAGTCTTGGAGAAACTCCTTATTAAGCCTAGCATAGAAATAAATACAATATTGGAGCCACCAATATAGAACATATGACAACAAAATCAATGAGAGGAGGATTTATCTTCATTTACAAATGTATTAGTGCATTAGTCTAGGAGAAACTCCTTATTAAGCCTAGCATAGAAATAAATACAATATTGGAGCCGCTAATATAGAACATATGACAACAAAATCAATGGGAGGAGGAGTTATCTTCATTTACAAATGAATTAGCGAATTAGACTTGGAGAAACTCATTATTAAGCTTAGCATAGAAATAAATAAAATATTGGAGCGACCAATATAGAACATATGACAACAAAATCAATGGGAGGAGGAGTTATCTTCATTTACAAATGAATTAGCGCATTAGTCTAAGAGAAACTCCTTATTAAGCCTAGCATAGAAATAAATACAATGTTGGAGCCGCTAATATAGAACATATGACAACAAAATCAATGGGAGGAGGAGTTATCTTCATTTACAAATGAATTAGCGCATTAGTCTAGGAGAACCGACTTATTAAGCCTAGCATAGAAATAAATACAATATTGGAGCCACCAATATAGAACATATGACAACAAAATCAATGGGAGGAGGACTTATCTTCATTTACACATGAATTAGCGCATTAGTCTAGGAGAAAATCCTTATTAAGCCTAGCATAGAAATAAATACAATATTGGAGCCACCAATAGAGAACATATGACAACAAAATCAATGGGAGGAAGACTTTTCTTCATTTACAAATGAATTAGCGCATTAGTCTAGGAGAAACTCCTTATTAAGCCTAGCATAGAAATAAATACAATATTGGAGCCACCAATATAGAACATATGACAAAAAAATCAATGGGAGGAGGAGTTATCTACATTTGCAAATGAATTAGCGCATTAGTCTAGGAGAAACTCCTTATTAAGCCTAGCATAGAAATAAATACAATATTGGAGCCACTAATATAGAACATATGACAACAAAATCAATGGGAGGAGGAGTTATCTTCATTTACAAATGAATTAGCGCATTAGTCTAGGAGAAACTCCTTATTAAGCCTAGCATAGAAATAAATACAATATTGGAGCCACTAATATAGAACATATGACAACAAAATCAATGGGAGGAGGAGTTATCTTCATTTACAAATGAATTAGCGCATTAGTCTAGGAGAAACTCCTTATTAAGCCTAGCATAGAAATAAATACAATATTGGAGCCACTAATATAGAACATATGACAACAAAATCAATGGGAGGAGGAGTTATCTTCATTTACAAATGAATTAGCGCATTAGTCTAGGAGAAACTCCTTATTAAGCCTAGCATAGAAATAAATACAATATGGCAGCCACCAATATAGAACATATGACAACAAAATCAAGGGGAGGAAGAGTTATCTTCATTTACAAATGAATTAGCGCATTAGTCTAGGAGAAACTCCTTATTAAGCCTAGCATAGAAATAAATACAATATTGCAGCCACAAATATAGAACATATGACAACAAAATCAAGGGGAGTAGGGGTTATCTTCATTTACAAATGAATTAGCGCATTAGTCTTGGAGAAACTCCTTTTTAAGCCTAGCATAGAAATAAATACAATATGGCAGCCACCAATATAGAACATATGACAAAAAAATCAATGGGAGGAGGAGTTA
>JBBBDQ010005268.1:5000-10714 GCA_037127315.1 Ascarosepion bandense | reverse complement strand
CTTAATAAATTGATATATATATATATATATATATGAGACTGATCATATATATATATATATATACATATATATCAGTCTTATATATATATATATATATATATATATATATAAAAGACTGATCATATATATATCAGTCTTATATATATATATATATATCTGTCTGTATATATATATATATATATATGATCAGTCTTATATATATATATATGATCAGTCTTATATATATATATATATATATATATATATATATATATATATATATATATGACTGATCATATATATATATACGACGGATCATATATATATATATAAGACTGATCATATATATATATAAGACTGATTTTTATATAATATATAAAACTGATCATATATATATATATATAAGACTGATCATATATATATATATATATAAGACTGATCATATATATATATATATAAGACTGATCATATATATGTATATGAGACTGACTATATATATGTATATGAGACTGATCATATATATGTATATGAGACTGATCATATATATGTATATGAGACTGATCATATATATATATATATATGAGACTGATCATATATATATGAGACTGATCATATATATATATGAGACTGATCATATATATATGAGACTGATCATATATATATGAGATTATCATATATATATATATATATATGAGACTGATCATATATATATATATATATATGAGATTGATCATATATATATATGAGACTGATCATATATATATATGAGACTGATCATATATATATATATATATGAGACTGATCATATATATATATGAGACTGATTTCCATATATATATATATATATGAGACTGATCATATATATATATGAGACTGATCATATATATATATGAGACTGATCATATATATATATGAGACTGATCATATATATATATATATATGAGAAAGATCATATATATATATATATATGAGAATGATCATATATATATATGAGAATGATCATATATATATATATATGAGAATGATCATATATATATATATATGAGAATGATCATATATATATATATATATATATGAGAATGATCATATATATATATATATATATGAGAATGATCATATATATATATATATATATATATATGAGAATGATCATATATATATATATGAGACTGATCATATATATACATATATATATATATATGAGACTGATCATATATATATATATATGAGACTGATCATATATATATATATATGAGACTGATCATATATATATATATATATGAGACTGATCATATATATATATATATATATATGAGACTGATCATATATATATATATATATATGAGACTGATCATATATATATATATATATATATATATATATATATATATATATATATATATATATATGAGACTGATCATATATATATATATATATATGAGACTGATCATATATATATATATATATATATGAGACTGATCATATATATATATATATATATGAGACCGATCATATATATATATATATATATATGACTGATCATATATATATATATATATATATATATATATATATATATATATATGAGACTGATCATATATATATATATATATGAGATTGATCATATATATATATATATATATATGAGACTGATCATATATATATATATATATATGAGATTGATCATATATATATATATATATATATGAGACTGATCATATATATATATATATATATATATATATGAGACTGATCATATATATATATATATAAGACTGATCATACATATGTATATGAGACTGATCATATATATGTATATGAGACTGATCATATATATATATATATATGAGACTGATCATATATATATATGAGACTGATCATATATATATATATGATCAGTCTCATATATATATATATGAGACTGATCATATATATATGAGACTGATCATATATATATATGAGACTGATCATATATATATATATATATAGAGATTGATCATATATATATATATATAGACTTGATCATATATATATATATATAAGTGAGACTGATCATATATATATATATATATGAGACTGATCATATATATATATATATATATGAGACTGATCATATATATATATATGATCAGTCTCATATATATATATATATATGAGACTGATCATATATATATATATGAGACTGATCATATATATATATATGAGAGACCGATCATATATATATATATGAGACTGATCATATATATATATATGAGACTGATCATATATATATATATGAGACTGATCATATATATATATATATATATGAGACTGGATCATATATATATATATATATATGAGACTGATCATATATATATATATGTATATATGAGACTGATCATATGTATATATATGTATATATGAGACTGATCATATATATATATATATATGAGATCTCATATGAGACTGATCATATATATATATATATGAGACTGATCATATATATATATGAGACTGATCATATATATATATATATATGAGAATGATCATATATATATATATATGAGACTGATCATATGTATATATATGAGATCGATCATATATATATATATGAGATATATATATATATGAGATATCTCATATGAGACTGATCATATATATATATATATACATATATATATATATGAGACTGATCATATATATATATGAGAATGATCATATATATATATATGAGAATGATCATATATATATATATATATATATATGAGAATGATCATATATATATATATATATATATATGAGAATGATCATATATATATATATATATATATATGAGACTGATCATATATATACATATATATATATATATGAGACTGATCATATATATATATATATGTGACTGATCATATATATATATATATGAGACTGATCATATATATATATATATGTGACTGATCATATATATATATATATGAGATTGATCATATATATATATATAGAGAGACTGATCATATATATATATATATATGAGACTGATCATATATATATATATATATGAGACTGATCATATATATATATATATATATATGAGACTGATCATATATATATATATATATATGAGACTGACTATATATATATATATATATATATGAGACTGATCATATATATATATATATGAGACTGATCATATATATATATATGAGACTGATCATATGTATATATGAGACCGATTATATATATATGTATATATAAGACTGATCATATATATATATAAGACTGATCATATATATATATAAGACCGATCATATATATATAAGACTGATCATATATATATATAAGACTGATCATATCTATATATATAGGACTGATCATATATATAAGACTGATCATATATATATATATAAGACTGATCATATATATGTATATGAGACTGATCATATATATGTATATGAGACTGATCATATATATATATATATATGAGACTGATCATATATATATATGAGACTGATCATATATATATGAGACTGATCATATATATATGAGACTGATCATACATATATATATATATGAGACTGATCATATATATATATCATCAGTCTCATATATATATGATCAGTCTCATATATATATATATATATATATATATGAGACTGATCATATATATATATATGTGAGACTGATCATATATATATATATATGAGACTGATCATATATATATATATATATATATATGAGACTGATCATATATATATATATGAGACTGATCATATATATATATATATATATATATGAGACTGATCATATATATATATATATATATATATGAGACCGATCATATATATATATATATGAAAAGATCATCATATATATATATATATATATGAGACTGATATGTATATATATGTATATATGAGACTGATCATATGTATATATATGTATATATGAGACTGATCATATATATATATATATGAGACTGATCATATATATATATATATATGAGACTGATCATATATATATATATATATGAGACTGATTATATATATATATATATGAGACTGACTACATATATATATATATATATATGAGACTGATCATATATATATATATATATGAGACTGATCATATATATATATATATATATATATGAGACTGATCATATATATATATATATATATGAGATCATATATATATATATATATGAGACTGATCATATATATATATATATATATGAGACTGATCATATATATATATATATATGAGACTGATATGTATATATATGTATATATGAGACTGATCATATATATATATATATATATGAGACTGATCATATATATATATATATATGAGACTGATCAAATATATATATATATATGAGACTGATCAAATATATATATATATATGAGACTGATCATATATATATATATATGAGACTGATTATATATATATATATATATGAGACTGGATCATATATATATGAGACTGATCATATATATATATAAGACTGATCATATATATATATGACTGATCATATATATATATATAAGACTGATCATATATATATATATAATCGATCTTATATATAAATATATAAAACTGATCATATATATATATAAGACTGATCATATATATATATATATATAAGACCGATCATATATATGTATATGAGAATGATCATATATATTTATATGAGACTGATCATATATATATATATGAGACTGATCATATATATATGAGACTGATCATATATATATGAGACTGATCATATATATATGAGACTGATCATATATATATGAGACTGATCATATATATATATGAGAATGAATTATATATATATATGAGATTGATCATATATATATATATATAATTAATCATATATATATATATGAGACTGATCATATATATATATATGAGACTGATCATATATATATGAGACTGATCATATATATATATATATGAGACTGATCATATATATATATATGAGACTGATCATATATATATATATATATATGACTGATCATATATATATATATATATGAGACTGATCATATATATATATATATGAGACTGATCATATGTATATATATGTATATATGAGACTGATCATATATATATATATATATGAGATATATATATATATGAGATATCTCATATGAGACTGATCATATATATATATGAGACTGATCATATATATATATATATGAGAATGATCATATATATATATATATGAGAATGATCATATATATATATGAGACTGATCATATATATATATGAGACTGATCATATATATATATATATGTATATATGAGACTGATCATATGTATATATGAGACTGATCATATATATATATATATATATGAGATATATATATATATGAGATATCTCATATGAGACTGATCATATATATATATATACATATATATATATGAGACTGATCACATATATATATATATGAGACTGATCATATATATATATATGAGACTGATCATATATATATGAGACTGATCATATATATATATATGAGAATGATCATATATATATATATATATGAGAATGATCATATATATAAGTGAGATTGATCATATATATATATATATAAGAATGATCATATATATATATATATATGAGAATGATCATATATATATATATGAGAATGATCATATATATATATATGAGAATGATCATATATATATATATATGAGACTGATCATATATATATATATATAAGACTGATCATATATATAAGACTGATCATATAT
>JBBBDQ010005259.1:0-20287 GCA_037127315.1 Ascarosepion bandense | reverse complement strand
AACAAGGACGGCGATTGGCAGGTGGTAGGCAGGAAGAAGAATAAAACACCATCCCCAGAGGAATAAAAGCGCTACCCGCCAAAACGCCGGCTAAGAAGAAGGAGACCCCGGTGAAAGAAACCCCGGTGAAGAGGTCTCCCAGTCCAACAGGAAAGGGGTTCCCAAAAGGAAAAGAGCCCTCGCCTAGTATGGAGATGGAGGTGGAGGCAAGGAAGGCCCCTCAAACGGGAGAGACGAGGAAGCGGAGGAAGAACACGACAGCCCGAAGTCGCGGCGGAGAAGCAGAGCAGAGAGGAGAAGAGTACATAAAGTGAAATGCTCGTCACTACCGGTGTCCCCCGTGAGAAAGACTTATGGACAAGGCAAGAAGCCTTCCGCTTCCCGCTTAAGGCTTCCCAGTCCCCAGTTTTTAAACTGACCCCCTTGGCAAAAGCTAGTGCCATAACTCCTACTCCCTCCCCTTCTCCTACTCCCACTCCCTCTCCGGGCTAAGAAAAAAATGCCCTCCCCGCGTGGGGATGCCCTTGATGAAGGTTCCAGAAAATATTTCGGAGGAGTGTGTCTGCAGCGACGAAGGCTACTGAAGCCTTCTTTAAAATTGACTCGTGAAGGGTCTCTACGGAAGACCCGAGGAACTTTGCCCAGCCCCAGGTGTCATCACCCTGGTTAGGAATACCGGGGAACCTGCGGGTCTGGGACCATATCGCAGAGGTCCAGAAGCATTATACCAATTTAAATATGGTCAAAGAACATTCACCAGAGCTAAGAAAAAATGGCTAAAAATTGTTCGGGGAGGTTCCCGTATTACTCCACCCCTGCTTATATAGGGTGGTAAAATTAATTTATCCAACGACGTCGGCGGTATTGTCCCCTCTAGACGGACGAATTACGTCCGATATAGGTACAGGGTCCCTAGGACAGTCCGGGTCGGGTCCCAGCCACCAGAGATTTTTTCCCCGTATGTGATTAGAGCCGTTGTTGCATGTTTTTTCGTTTCTTTCAGGCCTAAGAAATGTCTATCAAGATAGCCAGTTTGAATGCGTATGGCCTGAGGGATTTGGGGTAAGGCGGCTCGCCTGCTTGTGACCTCTTGTCGTACGGCGTGGATGTGGCCGCGATCCAAGAGACTCACTTGTTTGCGAAGTCGACTCGTGTGTGCTGTCTAGCGACTTTGTCGTTTATTCAGCATATGGGAGCGGCGGGCCAGAGGTGTTTCTTTGCTGGTTAGCGTACCCTGGACGCGAGGGTTGACCTTTGTCCATGTCGGTGTTGAGGGTCGGCTGATCGTGGCCGATATTGCAGTGAAAAGCAAGTCGTTCCGGCTGGGATTGCGGTTTATGCGCCCAATGTTCAAGGTGAGCGTGTCTCTTTCTTTCGGCTGTTGGAGCCCTTCATGGTGCATTCAACACGGCTAATCTTAGTTGGGGACTGGAATGCCATCCCAACTCCCAAATGGGATAGAGGGAGGGGGCGCTAGCGGGTGGAGGGTGATCGTGAAATAATAATCTGGTCGGCGATTTTGGTCTCGCCGACAGATACCGGGTCGATCATCCGGAAGGGAGCATGGACGTGGACGCGTAGTTGGCCTTCTACCCGCTGGGTATCGTACCTGGATAGGATGTTAGTGAGAGAAGCCGACATAGACTTAGAATGTCCAACGTTCCACTGGTTAGGCCACACGGATCACAAACTCGTTTGTGCCCGTGTGGTGTTAGATTTTAGGCCTAGGTTGGCTGGTTATTGGAAGTTCAATCAGTCCTTACTGGACAGGCGGGACTTTCGTGACCAGCTGACAAAACTAGTTCAGCGGGCGTTAATTGGGCGAGTCATTGGGTGCGTGGTTAACGGACACTCCATTAGGTCTTTTCGCCACCAAATATAGCCAGCGGCTCGCACCAGATAAGGCTGCGGAGGCAAAGACACTTAGAGCTAATTTCGCCCGGGCGGAGGCTGGTGGGGATTCCTAGAAATAGCCTTAGTTAAGGGGAGGCCCTGGAGCGTCTGGATCAGCGGGCGCTACATGGGTCAGGTACTAGCTGTTAAGCAAGATGTCTTCCGAAGTTGTGAAAATGGGCGCGGAACTGCGCAAGGAAGAAATTCGCCGAGCCGGCGACCGGTACATTCGAGAGGTACGCGACCCGGAGGGACATCTCCTTAGGTCGACCGACGACATGTGCGAGGCGTTCCGGCAGCATTTCGAACACCGATTTACCAAGGAGCCTGGTCTCCGTGACAAGGACTTTCGCAGCTATTTGGCTGACTTTCCTCGGCTTTTGCCGGCTGGCGAAGAATATGAAGGGGAGATTACGGAGGACGAAATCTACGTGGCTTTGAAGAAGGTCGGCAGTGGCAAGTCGCCAGGTTTGGATGGTTTGCCCTATGAATTTACCTTTGAGGATGTCGCACCTTTGTCCTGCTCTTGGCTGTCGTGTTCAACCACTGGCTCTGCAGGGTCCATCCCGGTCGGATCACCAGGGGCGGACGCTGTTGAGAAAAGGCAAGAAGGTTGGGAGGGAACTAGACGATTACAGGGCCCATAACTCTGCTAAACACAGAGTTAAAGATTTGGCCAAGATCCTGACGAATCGCTTGCAGCTAGTTGCCGAGTCTCTGTTGGAACCGGATCAGACTTGTTCTGTGAAGGGGAGAACACCAGAGCAACCTGCACTTGATCTGCACGATCATAGAGGGTGTAGAAGACGACGATGAGGCCGCGCTGATCAATTTAGATCAGTCCAAGGCATTTGATAGGATTGACCATGGCTACCTGGCTGCTGTCCTGTGCAGGCCGCCGGATTCAAACCCGACTTCAGCCGCTGGATTAGCCTTCTGTATCGCCTCCCCCAGGCTGTGGTACAGGTGAACGGGAAGTTGTCGGGCGCTTTCGCGTTGTCTAGGTCAACCTGACAGGGTTGTCCACTGTCTTCTTCTCCTTTATGTCTTGGCGTTGGAGCCCCTCCTTCGCCGGCTAAGGGACGAGACTGGCAGTCCGTCCTTGCGTGGAATTGAAGTCCCTGGCGGAGCTCGAGCCAGGGTTTCGCGTACGCCGATGACGTAACGACCTTTTGCGTCCTCCCGCAGGGACATAGAGGCGGTACACCAGTTGCTTGTACGGTACGAGAAGGTGACAGGGGCCAGAATTAACTGCGACAAGTCATCCGGCTTGCGGTTAGGTGCCTGGAAGGGAGTTTCCCTCCCGGGGCCCTTCAGCTGGACGGACGGGCCGGTCAAGCTCCTCGGAGTTTGGTTCGGTCCGGACTTACAGCTGGAGAAAAACTGGTCAGAAGTACTGGCAAAGGTCGGCGCGTCGGTCAAGATTTGGCGTCGACGGGGTCTCTCCGTGAAGGGCTTGGCGGAGGTGTGTAACACATACCTCTTTCCCATGATCCTTTACCGGCTGTCAGTACTTCCCCTTTGTGACGATCATGAGAAGGCGCTCGAGCGTTTGCTATTCTCCTGTCTTTGGAGAGGACGCAAACACATGGTCGACAAAGGAGTCTGTTGCCTACGTCCGTGTCAAGGGGGTCTGGGGATGCCACACTTGAGGAGCCACGTGCTCGCTTCAAGGTTGGCATTCCTCAGGCGCGTTAGAGGAAGATCGGTTGCTTGCGGGGGTAGTGAGGGACATGTTCCCTTGCCTACCATTGCCGCCCCTGACCCTATGGCTGACCGTCAGGCCTTGGGTGCGACCGAAATTCCTCCTCGAATGTCTAGTGCTTTAGGCCATTCCAATGTCCAGTATCTTCAGCAGCCTAGAAAATCCTCTATCGGGGATTAGGTGGGAGGGTGCCGTGAAGGATAAGCTGTGGAGTAAGCTCGGCATGTCGAGAGCAGAGTACCGCTCTCATTGAATGGCGCCAGGTAGATTGGCTCAGCAACTCTGAGTTTTCTCTGACTCCGCGATTGGCTCGGAATGGTTTGTCTCTCAATGACAAGCGTTTCGCAATGGGCCTGGCGGATTTGCCAGATTGTGAACGTTGCAACCTTGGAATTAAGGAGACGTCTGCGCACGCCTTCTTCCATTGTTCGCGCGTTCGCCCGTTGTGGGCGCGTGTCGGCGAGTTGACTGCTCGCAGTCGCGCGCTCGCGGGAGCTCGTGCTCATTTGATCGCGGCATACGCCGTGGACAATGTAAGCGTCTCCCGTACTCTGAACAAGTTGACGGTGCTCTCGGGATTGCTGTCATTTGCCAGAATGGTGATATGGACGACGCGACTGAGGGAAGTCTTGCGGGCGGTCGTCTTTCGGATCAGGATCTAACTCGATATTTTGAGCACCAGCTCAAAATGAAGATTAGAACTGAACGGAAACGGCTGCACCCGACAGACTTTGGCGAAAGGTGGATACATGCAGCGAGCCTGGTTCGTGTGACCGGGGCTAGCCTTGATTTTCTTTTTTAGATCTGCTAATCACATCGGGGGATTCCCTTGGAACCCTTCCCGTGGTTAAGGTAGAAATTCTTTTGTGTACCTAGTTAATGTGAGTGTATGGGTTGTCCTAGCCTGTCTCTGGCTCCAATGCTTTTGTTATGATCCAGTTCGAGATCCCCTTTGTCCTTCGTTTTTTGTCCCGTTTCATTTCTCGGCTGGGTCAGCCTTATATATTCTCCAGTCCAATTTATTTTGTACCTTACTTCTCCCATCCCCGTAGAAAGAGAGCTACTTGATTTTGTCTTTTAAGGCAGAATACAGTGGCCTCTTTAATTATGAGGGTGTGTTTGGGTCTTACTAACACTGTGTATAGGTTTTCATTTGACATTGTTTTTGTTTTGGGGATTTTTTGTTTCTTCATACCCCTTCCCATCATGTCATTTCATGCACAAATTTTTAAATCTATTTTTGTATTATATTTGTAAATAGTCACAAATTTTTATGTACATTTGGGGCGTTTTGTAGGTCCCTGGTATGGTTTTTGCGGCATTTTGGTGTACGATATGTATGAGTGTTGATGGACAAATTCTCTGCGGTGATTGAGAAAATTCTGTAACGTATGTATGGGTCGTGAATCCGATTAGCTAGGTATAAGATATACTGAAGACCACCCCAAGTTTTGTTCCCCCTCCCATTTTTCGGCCTTGTGCCATAATCTTTGTAATATAAGATAAATAAAACTAGTCATTTCCTCCCAATCTTGTGTTGTGTGGTAAATGGCAGAGGATCAAAGTGTAGTATCTGTTCCTGAGTGATACTTACTATTGCTTTGTTTCCTGGACAATTGTGTTCCAGCCTAAGTTTATTGCTCAGGCCCGCGCAAAAGTAGCGGTAAACGCGAACGCCGGAAGACAAGCGTCCGTGGTTCGGCCTCTTGGGAGGCATGGCCTCGGAAGGGCCTGGGGAAGTAGTTCCTCCCACCATGGCGTCGGTGGGGAGGAAAGGAGGGTGACTGGCAGCGTCGCTTACGAGTCACCTCCGTAAAGCGTCCGTAGCAGCAGCAGCATCCCCCAAACCATCGACCTCGGGGTGGACAGGGGGAAAGATCGTCATGAAAACGAAGAATTCTACGAGGAAATGAAAGGAAAATATGCGCAGTATATTAAGGGAACTGGAGCTTGTCCAGTTCCGGAACAACTAGCGCAAATTGAAGTGCGTATTATTACGCTTATAACAAAAGACTTAAAAACTCACAAGTTGGTGGGAGTAACCAGAGAAGTTTTTGAGGAGGCGTTATCAGCTCTGAAACTAAATGCTAGGGCCGTGGCGAGGAAGAGCACGCTGCGTGGGACGTCCCGTTGGCTTCAGCGGACGAAGCCAAAAAGACTATTGGGGTAGTTCTGGAGACAAAACGCTCCAACTCCACACTGAGTATATGGGGACCAAAAAAATCAAGGTTACCCTGCATGGCGTCCTGTGACATTGCAGAAGACCACATAGGTGCCTTTTTCGCCAATTATGGAAAGGTGGCCTGTGTTTCTCGCTGCGGTCCAAGGCCGGAATTTTAACAGGCGACATGACCCTGCAGTTGACCATTTCGAAGGAAAATATCGAAAAAATTCCTAACATCCTCACCTGCAGGGGTCGCGTGATATTTATTATCGTAGAGGGCAGGAAGCCGTGCTGTTGGGTCTGCGGGGCGGCGGAACATGTAGCAAAGACCTGCCCCACCAAGAATCCTGCCCCAAAGGCCCAACCAGCCAAGCAACTACCGCAGGAGCAAGCAAAAGCAAAAAGACGGCATCACCAGCACCGGCTCCAGCCGCCAACAAGGACGCAAGGAGCAAGGGCAGGTGGTGGGCAGGAAGAAGAATAAAACACCATCCCCGGCGAAGGTGCCGCCACCTGCCAAAACGCCGGCTAAGAGGAAGGAGACTCCGGTGAAGGAGACCCCCGGTGAAGAGGTCTCCAGTCCAACCGGAAAGGGGTTCCCAAAGGAAAAGAGCCCCTCGCCTAGTATGGAGATGGGAGGTGGAAGGGCAGCGTCTCTCAAACGTGGGAGACGAGGAAGCGGAGGAAGAACGCGACAGCCCAAAGTCTCAGCGGAGAAGCAGGAGCAGAGAGAGAAAAGTGCACAAAGAGAAATGCTCTCTGTCTCTACCGGTGTCCCCCGTGAGAAAGACTTATGCGGACAAGGCAAGAAGCCTTCCCGCTTCCCCGCTTAAGGCTTCCCAGTCCCCAGTTTTTAAACTGACCCCCTAGCAAAAGCTAGTGCCATAACTCCTACCCTCCCCTTCTCCTACTCCCACTCCCTCTCGGGCTTAAGAAAAAAATGCCCTCCCGCGTGGGGATGCCCTGATGAAGGTTCCAGAAAATATTTCTGGAGGAGGGTCTTCCCAGCGTCGAAGGCTACTGAAGCCTCTTTTAAAATTGACCTTCGTGAAGGGTCTCTCTACGGAAGACCCGAGGAACTTTGCCTAGGCCCCAGGTGTCATCACCCTCCTGGTTAGGAATACCAGGGGGAACCTGCGGGTCTGGGACCACATCGCAGAGGTCCAGAAGCATTATACCCATTTAAATATGGTCAAAGAACATTCACTCAAGATTACAAAAATGGCTAAAAATTGTTCGGGGAGGTTCTCATTTCACTTCCACCCCGCTTAGTAGGGTGGTAAAATTCCATCTTATCCAACGGACGTCGGCGGTATTGTCCTAGACGGACGAATTACGTCCGATATAGGTAACAGGGTCCCCAGACAGTCCGTCGTAAAGGTCCTAAACACCAGAGATTTTTCCTGCATGTGATTAGAGCCGTTGTTGCATGTTTTTTCTGTTTCTCCTTTTTCAGGTTTCAAGACGTCTATCAAGATAGCCATTTGAATGCGTATGGCCTGAGGGATCGGGCAAGGCGGCTCGCCTGCCGCACCTCTTGTCGCATGGCGTGGATGTGGCCGCGATCCAAGAGACTCACTTTGTTTGCGAAGTCGACTCGTGTGTGCTGTCTAGCGACTTTGTCGTTTATTCAGCATATGGGAGCCGGCGGGCCAGAGGTGTTTCTTTGCTGGTTAAGCGGCCTCCTCGGACGCGAGGTCGACCTTGTCCATGTCGGTGCCGAGGGTCATTGATCGCGGCCGATATTGCAGTGAAAAGCAAGTCGTTCCGGCTGATTGGTGGTTTATGCGCCCAATGTCTGGGCGAGCGTGTCTTTCTTTCGGCTGTTGAGCCCTTCATGGCATTCAACACGGCTAATCTTAGTTGGGGATCAAATGCCATCCTAACCCCCAAAATGTGGGATAGAGGAGGGCGCTATGTAGGAGTGTGACCAGCCTGGTCAATCTGGTCGGCGATTTTGGTCTCGCTCTATTTGACAATTGGGTCGATCATCCGGAAGGGAGCATGTGGACGTGGACGCGTAGTTGGCCTTCTACCCGGGTATTCCGCACTCTGATAGATGTTAGTGAGAGGTCGACATAGACTTCTTAGAATGTCCAACGTTCCATCATTAGGTCAACGGACCACACAACCTGTTTGTGCCTGTGTGGTGTTAGATTTTAGGCCTAGGTTGGCTGGTTATTGAAGTTCAATCAGTCCTTACTGGACAGGCGGACCCCGTGACCAGCTGACAAAACTAGTTCAGCGGGCGTTAATTGAAGGAGCTTCGGTCAGAGTAAGTGGTGGTTATCTAAGGACTCCATTAGGTCTTTCGCTGACCAAATATAGCCAGCGGCTCAACCTAGATAAGGCTGCGGAGGCAAAGACACTTAGAGCTAATTTCGCCCGGGGCGGAGGCTGCGGGATTCCCAGAGATAGCCTTAGTCAGGGAGGCCCTGGAGCGTTCGACTAGCGGGGCGCTACATGGGTCAGGTAATTAGGGCCAAGTTAAGCAAAGATGCTCTGAAGCTGGCAGCGTAAGTGAAACCGCAGTAAGGAAGAAATTCGCCGAGCCGGCGACCGGTACATTCGAGAGGCATGGACCCGGAGGACATCTCCTTAGGTCCACTGACGACATGTGCGGGGCGTCTCCGGCAGCATTTCGAACACCGATTTACCAAGGAGCCTGGTCTCCGTGACGAGGACTTTCGTAGCTATTTGGCTGACTTTCTCGGCTTTGCCGCCGAAGTATTAGCCGGTGAAGGGCGATTATGGAGGACGAAATCTACGTGGCTTTGAAGAAGGTCGTGGCAGTGGCAAGTCGCCAGGTTTGGATGGTTTGGTCTTGGCAATTGGTACTTGAGGATGTCGCACCTTTTTGTCCCGCCCGGCCGGCCGGGTTCAACCACTGCTCTTGCAGGGTCCCCGGTCGGATCACCAGGGGCGGATCACGCTAAGCGAGGAAAAGGCAAGAAGGTTGGGAGGGAACTAGATGATTACAGGCCCATAACTCTGCTAAAAACACAGAGTTAAAGATTTTGGCTAAGATCCCACGAATCGCTTGCAGCTAGTCGTCGAGTCTCTGTTGGAACCGGATCAGACTTGTCTGTGAAGGGGAGAACAACTAGAGCAACTCCGGTACTGATTCTGCACGATCATAGAGGTGTAGAAGACGACGATGAGGCCGCGCTGACCAATTTAGATCAGTCCGGCGACGATGAGATTGACCATGGCTACCTGGCTGCTGTCCTGCAGGCCGCCGGATTCAAACCCGACTTCCAGCCGGATTAGCCTTCTGCATCGCTCCCCCAGGCTGTGGTACAGGTGAACGGAAGCTGTCGGGCGCTTTCGCGCTGTTCAGGTCGGTCCGACAGGGTTGTCCACCGTCTTCTCCTTGGCGCTTGGCGCGCTGGCTCCTCCTTCGGCCGGCCGAGGGACGAGACTGGCAGTCCGGTCCTGCGTGGAATTGGAAGTCCCTGGCGGAGCTTCCCGAGCCAGGTCATGCACGCCGATGACGTAACGACCTTGTGTCCTCCCGCAGGGACAGGAGGCGTACACCAGGCGCTTGTACGGTACGAGAAGGTGACAGGGGCTGTGAATTAACTGCGACAAGTCACCTGGCTTGCGGTTAGGTGCCTGGAAGGGAGTTTCCCTCCCGGGACCCTTCAGCTGGACGGACAGGCCGGTCAAAGCTCCTCGGAGTTTGGTTCGGTCCGGACTTACAGCTGGAGAAAAACTGGTCAGAAGTACTGGCAAAAGGTCGGCGCGTCGGTCAAGATTTGGCGTCGACGGGGTCTCTCCGTGAAGGGCTTGGCGGAGGTGTGTAACACATACCTCTTTCCCATGATCCTTTACCGGCTGTCGGTACTTCCCCTTTGTGACGATCATGAGAAGGCGCCCGAGCGTT
Organism: Ascarosepion bandense; assembly: GCA_037127315.1. NCBI lineage: Eukaryota > Metazoa > Mollusca > Cephalopoda > Sepiida > Sepiidae > Ascarosepion > Ascarosepion bandense. The sequence continues at coordinate 10,639 of JBBBDQ010005259.1, read as the reverse complement.
TGCTATTCTCCTGTCTTTGGAGAGGACGCAAACACATGGTCGACAAAGGAGTCTGTTGCCTCCGTCCGTGTCAAGGGGGTCTGGGGATGCCACACTTGAGGAGCCACGTGCTCGCTTCAAGGTTGGCATTCCTCAGGCGCGTTAGAGGAAGATCGGTTGCTTGCGGGGTAGTGAGGGACATGTTCCCTTGCCTTACCATCACGCCCCCGACCCTATGGCTGACCGTCAGGCCTTGGGTGCGACCGAAATTCCTCCTCGAATGTCTGGCGGCTTTGAGCCATTCCACGGTCAGTGACCTTTCACAGCCTAGGAAAATCTTCTATCGGGGATTAGTGGAGGGCGCCGTGAAGGATAAGCTGTGGAGTAAGCTCGGCATGTCGAGAGTGGAGTACCGCTCTCATTGGTCTTGGGCGCCAGGTGCGGACTGGCTCAGCAACTCTGAGTTTTCTCTGACCTGGCGATTGGCTCAGAATGGTTTGTCTCTCAATGACAAGCGTTTCGCAATGGGCCTGGCGGATTTGCCAGATTGTGAACGTTGCAACCTTGGAATTAAGGAGACGTCTGCGCACGCCTTCTTCCATTGTTCGCGCGTTCGCCCGTTGTGGGCGCGTGTCGGCAGGTTGACTGCTCGTATCGCGCCGCAGGAGCTCGTGCTCATTGATCGCGCATACGCTGTGGACAATGTGTTGCCCCCGTACTCTGGAGTGAAGCGGATGGTGTTTCTGACGCTGCTGGCTTCGGCTAGAATGGTGATATGGACGACGCGACTGGAGGAAGTCTTGCGGGGCGGTCGTCTTTCGGATCAGGATCTAATCCGATATTTTGAGCACCAGCTCAAAATGAAGATTAGAACTGAACGGAAACGGCTGCACCCGACAGACTTTGGCAGGTGGATACATGCGAGCCTGGTTCGTGTGACCGGGGCTAGCCTTGATTTTCTTTTTTAGATCTGCTAATCACATCGGGGGGATTCCTTTGGAACCCTTCCCGTGGTTAGAGTAGAAATTCTTTTGTGTTACCTAGTTAATGTAGGTGTATGGGTTGTCCTAGCCTGTTCCCGGCTCCAACGCTTTTGTTATGATCCAGTTCGAGATCCCCTTTGTCCTTTGTTATTTTGTCCCGTTTCATTCTCGGCTGGGTCAGCCTTACATATTCTCCAGTCCAATTTATTTTTGTTCCCTGCTGCTCCATTCCCCTTAGAAAGAGTGCTTAATGATTTTGTCTTTTAAGACAGAATACAGCGGCCTCTTTAATTATGTGGGTGTGTTTGGGTCTTACTAACACCATGTATATGATGTTCATTTGAAATTGTTTTTAGTTTGGGGATTTTTGTTTCTTCATTCCCCCTTCCCATCATGTCATTTCATGCACAAATTTTTAAATCTATTTTTGTATTATATTTGTCACAAATTTTTATGTACATTTGGGGCGTTTTGTAGGTCCCTGGTATGGTTTTTGCGGTATTTTGGTGTACGATATGTATGAGTGTTGATGGACAAATTCTTATGGTGATTGAGAAAATTGTAACGTATGTATGGGTCGTGAATCCGATTAGCTAGGTATAAGATAGAGTACTGAAGACCACCCCAAGTTTTGTTCCCCCTCCCATTTTTTCGGCCTTGTGCCATAATCTTTGTAATAAAAGATAAATAAAACTAGTCATTTCCTCCCCAATCTTGTGTTGTGTGGTAAATGGCAGAGGATCAAAGTGTAGTATCTGTTCCTGAGTGATACTTACTATTGCTTTGTTTCCTGGACAATTGTGTTCCAGCCTAAGTTTATTGCTCAGGCCCGCGCAAAAGTAGCGGTAAAACGCGAAACGCCGGAAGACAAGCGTCCGTGGTTCGGCCTCTTGGGAGGCATGGCCTCGGAAGGGCCTGGGGAAGTAGTTCCTCCCACCACGGCCTCGGTGGGAGGAAAGGAGGGGGATTGGGCATTACCGCCGCGGATTAATCCCCCTTCAGTTCCAGCAGCTGGTTTACCAGCATCAGTAACTGTGCTACCAGGACCGGGATCACCTAAACCCTCGACCTCTGGATGGACAGGGGGAAAGATGATAATGAAGGGAGAAGAGTTCTATGACGAAATGAAGGTCAAGTACGCTCAGTACATTAAAGGAACTGAGCTGGTCTCGGTTCCGGAAGAACTAGCTAAAATAGAAGTGCGTATTATTACGCTGATAACTAAAGACATCAAATCTCATAAGATGGTAGGAATAACTAGAGACGCATTTGAGGAGGCAATTGCAACTCTGAAGTTGAATGCTAGGGCCGTGGCGAGGAAGAGCAATGCCATGTGGGACGTCCTGCTGGCTTCAGCAGAGGAAGCCAAAAGATTAATTGGAGTTGTCCTGGAGACTAAAACGCTACAACTCCACACTGAATATATGGGGACCAGGAAGATCAAGGTTACCCTGCATGGCGTCCCCATGGACATTGCAGAGGACCACATAGGTGCCTTTTTCGCCAATTATGGAAAGGTGGCCTGTGTTTCCTCGCTGCGGTCCAAGGCAGGAATTTTAACAGGCGACATGACCCTGCAGTTGACCATTTCGAAGGAAAATATCGAAAAAATTCCTAACATCCTCACCTGCAGGGGTCGCGTGATATTTATTATCGTAGGGGAGGGCAGGAAGCCGTGCTGTTGGGTCTGCGGGGCGGCGGAACATGTAGCAAAGACCTGCCCCACCAAGAATCCTGCCCCAAAGGCCCAACCAGCCAAGCAGCCACAGCAGGAGCAAGGCAAACCAAAGACGGCAACACCAAAGACGGCATCACCAGCACCGGCTCCAGCTGCCAACAAGGACGGCGAGTGGCAGGTGGTAGGCAGGAAGAAGAATAAGACACCATCCCCGGCGAAGGTGCCGCCACCTGCCAAAACGCCGGCTAAGATGAAGGAGACCCCGGTGAAGGAGACCCCGGTGAAGAGGTCTCCAGTCCAACCGGAAAGGGGTTCCCAAAAGGAAAAGAGCCCCTCGCCTAGTATGGAGATGGAGGTGGAAAGGGCAGCGTCTCTCAAACGTGGGAGAGACGAGGAAGCGGAGGAAGAACGCGACAGCCCAAAGTCTCAGCGGAGAAGCAGGAGCAGAGAGAGAAAAGTGCACAAAGAGAAATGCTCGTCTCTACCGGTGTCCCCCGTGAGAAAGACTTATGCGGACAAGGCAAGAAGCCTTCCCGCTTCCCCGCTTAAAGCTTCCCAGTCCCCAGTTTTTAAACTGACCCCCTTGGCAAAAGCTAGTGCCATAACTCCTACTCCCTCCCCTTCTCCTACTCCCACTCCCTCTCGGGCTAAGAAAAAAAATGCCCTCCCGCGTGGGGATGCCCTGATGAAGGTTCCAGAAAATATTTCGGAGGAGTGGTCTTCCCAGCGACGAAGGAACTACTGAAGCCTCTTTTAAAATTGACCTCTGTGAAGGGTCTCTCTACGGAAGACCCGAGGAACTTTGCCCAGGCCCCAGGTGTCATCACCCTGGTTAGGAATACCGGGGGGAACCTGAGGGTCTGGGACCACATCGCAGAGGTCCAGAAGCATTATACCAATTTAAATATGGTCAAAGAACATTCACCAGAGCTAAGAAAAATGGCTAAAAATTGTTCGGGGAGGTTCCCCATTTTACTCCACCCCTGCTTATATAGGGTGGTAAAATTAATTTATCCAACGGACGTCGGCGGTATTGTCCTAGACGGACGAATTACGTCCGATATAGGTACAGGGTCCCTAGGACAGTCCGTCGGGGTCCCAGCCACCAGAGATTTTTTCCCCGTATGTGATTAGAGCCGTTGTTGCATGTTTTTTCTGTTTCTCTTTTTTCAGGCCTAAGAAATGTCTATCAAGATAGCCAGTTTGAATGCGTATGGCCTGAGGGATCGGGGCAAGGCGGCTCGCCTGCTTCGTGACCTCTTGTCGTACGGCGTGGATGTGGCCGCGATCCAAGAGACTCACTTTGTTTGCGAAGTCGACTCGTGTGTGCTGTCTAGCGACTTTGTCGTTTATTCAGCTTATGTGAGCCGGCGGGCCAGAGGTGTTTCTTTGCTGGTTAAGCGTACCCTGGACGCGAGGGTTGACCTTGTCCATGTCGGTGCCGAGGGCCGGCTGATCGTGGCCGATATTGCAGTGAAAGCAAGTCGTTCCGGCTGATTGCGGCTTATGCGCCCAATGTCTGGCAGAGCGTGTCTTTTCTTTCGGCTGTTGGAGCCCTTCATGGTGCATTCAACACGGCTAATCTTATTGGGGACTGGAATGCCATCCCAACTCCCAAATGGGATAGAGGGAGGGGCGCTAGCGGGTGGAGTGGTGATCGTAGCCTGGTCAATCTTGTCGGCGATTTTGGTCTCGTCGATAGATACCGGGTCGATCATCCGAAGGAGCATGTGGTTTTGACGCGTAGTTGGCCCTCTACCCGGGTATCAGCGTACCTGGATAGGGTGTTAGCAGGAGAAGCCGACATAGACTTCTTAGAATGTCCAACGTTCCACTGGTTAGGCTACACGGATCACAACCGTTTGTGCCCGTGTGGTGTGTTAGATTTTAGGCCTAGGTTAGCTGGTTATTGGAAGTTCAACCAGTCCTTACTGGACAGGCGGGACTTTCGTGACCAGCTGACAAAACTAGTTCAGCGGGCGTTAATTGGGCGAGTCATTGGGAGTAAGTGGTGGGTTAGCGAAGGACTCCATTAGGTCTTTCGCCACCAAATATAGCCAGCGGCTCAACCTAGAGCAAGGCTGCGGAGGCAAAGACACCAGGAGCTAATTTCGCCCGGGTGAGGCTGGTGGGGATTCCCAGAGATAGTCTACTAGGAGGCCCTGAGCGTTCGACTAGCGGGCGCTACATGGGTCAGGTAATTAGGGCTAAGTTAAGCAAGATGTCTTCCGAAGCTGTGAAAATGGGCGCGGAACTGCAAGGAAGAAATTCGCCGAGCCGGCGACCGGTACATTCGAGAGGTACGCGACCCGGAGGGACATTCCCAGTCGACCGACGACATGTGCGAGGCGTTCCATAGCATTTCGAACACCGATTTACCAAGGAGCTCAGTCTCCGTGACGAGGACTTTCGCAGCTATTTGGCTGACTTTCCCCGGCTTTTGCCGGCTGAAGCGGCTACAGTTGCGAAGGGGAGATTACGGAGGACGAAATCTACGTGGCTTTGAAGAAGGTCGGCAGTGGCAAGTCGCCAGGTTTGGATGGTTTGGTTCTATGAATTGTACTTGAGGATGTCGCACCTTTTGTCCCGCTCTTGGCAGTCGTGTTCAACCACTGGTTTCGGCAGGGGTCCATCCCCGGTCGGATCACCAGGGGCGTGATCACGCTGTTGAGAAAAGGCAAGAAGGCGAGGAACTAGACGATTACAGGCCCATAACTCTGCTAAACACAGAGTTAAAGATTGGCCAAGATCCTGACGAATCGCTGGCAGCTAGTTGCCGAGTCTCTGTTGGAACCGATCAAGGGGAGAACAATTCAGAGCAACCTGCACTTGATTCGCACGATCATAGAGGGTGTAGAAGACGACGATGAGGCCGCGCTGATCAATTTAGATCAGTCCAAGGCGTGCAGTAGGATTGACCATGGCTACCTGGCTGCTGTCCTGCAGGCCGCCGGATTCAAACCCGACTTCAGCCGCTGGATTAGCCTTCTGTATCGCTCCCCCCAGGCTGTGGTACGGGTGAACGGGAAGCTGTCGGGCGCTCGCTGTCTAGGTCGGTCCGACAGGGTTGTCCACTGTCTTCTCTCCCTTTATGTCTTCGCGTTGGAGCCCCTCCTTCGCCGGCTGAGGGACGAGACTGGCGGTCCGGTCCTGCGTGGAATTGGAAGTCCCTGGCCGGAGCTCGGGCCAGGGTTTCTGCGTGCGCCGATGACGTGGCGACGCTTTGTGTCTCCGCAGGGATTGTAGGAGCGGTACACCGGGCGCTTGTACGGTACGAGAAGGTGACAGGGCTAAGACCAGCACGACAAGTCATCCGGCTTGCGGTTGGAGGTGCCTGGAAGGGAGTTTCCTTCCGAGGCCCGCTCAGCTGGACGGACGGGCCGGTCAAGCTCCTCGGGTTGGTTCGGTCCGGACTTACAGCTGGAGAAAAGCTGGTCAAGTACTGGCAAAGGTCGGCGCGTCGGTCAAGGTTGGCGTCGACGGGGTCTCTCCGTGAAGGGCTTGGCGGAGGTGTGCGCTTGCCTCTTTCCCATGATCCTTTACCGGCTGGTCAGTACTTCGCTGTGACGATCATGAGAAGGCGCTCGAGCGTTTGCTATTCTCCTGTCTTTGGAGGACTTGCTTTATGGTCGACAAAGGAGTCTGTTGCCTCCGTCCGTGTCAAGGGGTCTGGGGATGCCACGCCCGGGGAGCCACGTGCTCGCTTCAAGGTTAGCATTCTCAGGCGCGCGTTAGAGGAAGATCCGGTTGCTTGCGGGGGTAGTGAGGGACATGTTCCTTGCCTTACCATCACGCCCCGACCCTATGGCTGACCGTCAGGCCTTGGGTGCGACCGAAATTCCTCCTCGAATGTCTGGCGGCTTTACAGGCCATTCCACGGTCCAGTGACCTTTCACAGCCTAGGAAAATCTTCTATCGAGGATTGAGTGGAGGGCGCCGTGAAGGATAAGCTGTGGAGTAAGCTCGGCATGTCGAGAGTGAATTACCGCTCTCATTGGTCTTGGGCCATAGTGCAGATTGGCTCAGCAGCTCTGAGTTTTCTCTGACCTGGCGATTTGGCTCGGAATAGTTTGTCTCTCAATGACAAGCGTTTCGCAATGGGCCTGGCGGATTTGCCCAGGTGGGACGTTGCAACCTTGGAATTGGAGACGTGCGCACGCCAACTTCTTCCATTGTTCGCGCGTTCGCCCGTTGTGGGCGCGTGTCGGCGAGTTGACTGCTCGTATGCGCGCGGGCTCGTGCTCATTGATCGCGCATACGCTGCTTGAACCCGTGTGTTGCCCCCGTACTCTGGAGTGAAGCGGATGGTGTTTCTGACGCTGCTGGCTTCGTAGAATGGTGATATGGACGACGCGACTGGAGGAAGTCTTGCGGGGCGGTCGTCTTTCGGATCAGGATCTAATCCACGATATTTTGAGCACCAGCTCCAAAATGAAGATTAAACGAACGAAACAGCTGCACCGACAGACTTTGGCGAAAGGTGGATACATGCGGCGAGCCTGGTTCGTGTGACCGGGGCTAGCCTTGATTTCTTTTTTAGATCTGCTAATCACATCGGGGGGGATTCCTTTGGAACCCTTCCCGTGGTTAAGGTAGAAATTCTTTTGTGTACTAATTAATGTGAGTGTATGGGTTGTCCTAGCCTGTTCCCGGCTCCAACCTTTTTGTTATGATCCAGTTCGAGATCCCTTTGTCCAGCGTTATTTTGTCCCATTATACTCTCGGCTGGGTCAGCCTTATGTATTCTCCAGTCAATTTATTTTTAACCTGCTTCTCCATTCCCTGTAGAAAGGAAGCTACTTGATTTTGCCTTTTTAAGGCAGAATACAGTGGCCTCTTTAATTATGAGGGTGTGTTTGGGTCTTACTAACACTGTGTATATGTTTTCATTTGACATTGTTTTTGTTTTGGGGATTTTTTGTTTCTTCCTTACCCCCTTCCCATCATGTCATTTCATGCACAAATTTTTAAATCTATTTTTTGTATTATATTTTGTATATAGTCACAAATTTTTATGTACATTTGGGGCGTTTTGTAGGTCCTAATTATGGTTTTGCGGTATTTTGGTGTACGATATGTATGAGTGTTGATGGACAAATTCTTATGGTGATTGAGAAAATTGTAACGTATGTATGGGTCGTGAATCTGATTAGCTAGGTATAAGATAGAGTACTAGAAGACCACCCCAAGTTTTGTTCCCCCTCATTTTTCGGCCTTGTGCCATAATCTTTGTAATAAAAGATAAATAAAACTAGTCATTTCCTCCAATCTTGTGTTGTGTGGTAAATGGCAGAGGATCAAAGTGTAGTATCTGTTCCTGAGTGATACTTACTATTGCTTTGTTTCCTGGACAATTGTGTTCCAGCCTAAGTTTATTGCTCAGGCCCGCGCAAAAGTAGCGGTAAAACGCGAAACGCCGGAAGACAAGCGTCCGTGGTTCGGCCTCTTGGGAGGCATGGCCTCGGAAGGGCCTGGGGAAGTAGTTCCTCCCACCACGGCCTCGGTGGGAGGAAAGGAGAGGGATTGGGCATTACCGCCGCGGATTAATCCCCCTTCAGTTCCAGCAACTTGGTTACCAACGTCAGTAACTGTGCTACCAGGACCCGGGATCACCTAAACCCTCGACCTCTGGATGGACAGGGGGAAAGATGATAATGAAGGAGAAGAGTTCTATGACGAATGAAAGGTCATCACGCTCAGTACATTAAAGGAACTGAGCTGGTCTCGGTTCCGGAAGAACTAGCTAAAATAGAAGTGCGTATTATTACGCTGATAACTAAAGACATCAAATCTCATAAGATGGTAGGAATAACTAGAGACGCATTTGAGGAGGCAATTGCAACTCTGAAGTTGAATGCTAGGGCCGTGGCGAGGAAGAGCAATGCCATGTGGGACGTCCTGCTGGCTTCAGCAGAGGAAGCCAAAAGATTAATTGGAGTTGTCCTGGAGACTAAAACGCTACAACTCCACACTGAATATATGGGGACCAGGAAGATCAAGGTTACCCTGCATGGCGTCCCCATGGACATTGCAGAGGACCACATAGGTGCCTTTTTCGCCAATTATGGAAAGGTGGCCTGTGTTTCCTCGCTGCGGTCCAAGGCAGGAATTTTAACAGGCGACATGACCCTGCAGTTGACCATTTCGAAGGAAAATATCGAAAAAATTCCTAACATCCTCACCTGCAGGGGTCGCGTGATATTTATTATCGTAGAGGGCAGGAAGCCGTGCTGTTGGGTCTGCGGGGCGGCGGAACATGTGGCAAAGACCTGCCCCACCAAGAATCCTGCCCCAAAGGCCCAACCAGCCAAGCAGCCACAGCAGGAGCAAGGCAAACCAAAGACGGCAACACCAAAGACGGCATCACCAGCACCGGCTCCAGCTGCCAACAAGGACGGCGAGGCAGGTGGTAGGTAGGAAGAAGAATAAGACACCATCCCCGGCGAAGGGTGCCGCCACCTGCCAAACGCCGGCTAAGATGAAGGAGACCCCGGTGAAGGAGACCCCGGTGAAGAGGTCTCCAGTCCAACCGGAAAGGGGTTCCCAAAAGGAAAAGAGCCCCTGCCTAGTATGGAGATGGAGGTGGAAGGGCAGCGTCTCTCAAACGTGGGAGAGACGAGGAAGCGGAGGAAGAACGCGACAGCCCAAAGTCTCAGCGGAGAAGCAGGAGCAGAGAGAGAAAAGTGCACAAAGAGAAATGCTCGTCTCTACCGGTGTCCCCCGTGAGAAAGACTTATGCGGGACAAGGCAAGAAGCCTTCCGCTTCCCCTGCTTAAAGCTTCCCAGTCCCCAGTTTTTAAACTGACCCCCTTGGCAAAAAAGCTAGTGCCATAACTCCTACTCCCTCCCTTCTCCTACTCCCACTCCTCTCGGCTAAGAAAATGCCCTCCCGCGTGGGGATGCCCTGATGAAGGTTCCAGAAGATACCGGAGGAGTGGCTCCCAGCGACGAAGGCTACTGAAGCCTCGCACTGACCTCTGTGAAGGGTCTCTCTACGGAAGACCTGGGAGGAACTTTGCCCAGGCCCCAGGTGTCATCACCCTGGTTAGGAATACCGGGGGGAACCTGCGGGTCTGGGACCACATCGCAGAGGTCCAGAAGCATTATACCAATTTAAATATGGTCAAAGAACATTCACCAGAGCTAAGAAAAATGGCTAAAAATTGTCTGGGGAGGTTCCCCATTTTACTCCACCCCTGCTTATATAGGGTGGTAAAATTAATTTATCCAACGGACGTCGGCGGTATTGTCCCAGACGGACGAATTACGTCCGATATAGGTACAGGGTCCCTAGACAGTCCGTCGGGGTCCCAGCCACCAGAGATTTTTTCCCCGTATGTGATTAGAGCACTGTTGTTGCATGTTTCTTCGTTTCTTTTCAGGCCTAAGAAATGTCTATCAAGATAGCCAGTTTGAATGCGTATGGCCTGAGGGATCGGGGTAAGGCGGCTCGCCTGCTTCGTGACCTCTTGTCGTACGGCGTGGATGTGGCCGCGATCCAAGAGACTCACTTTGTTTGCGAAGTCGACCGTGTGCTGTCTAGCGACCTTGTCGTTTATTCAGCATATGGAAGCCGGCGGGCCAGAGGTGTTTTTTCTTGCTGGTTGGGTACCCTGGACGCGAGGGTTGACCTTGTCCATGTCGGTGCCGAGGGCCGGCTGATCGTGGCCGATATTGCAGTGAAAAGCAAGTCGTTCCGGCTGATTGCGGTTTATGCGCCCAATGTTCAAGGTGAGCGTGTCTCTTTCTTTCGGCTGTTGGAGCTCATGGCATTCAACACGGTTAATCTTAGTTGGGGACTGGAATGCCATCCCAACTCCCAAATGGGATAGAGGGAGGGGCGCTAGTGGGTGGAGTGGTGATCGTAGCCTGGTCAATCTTGTCGGCGATTTTGGTCTCGTCGATAGATACCGGGTCGATCATCCGGAAGGGAGCATGTGGACGTGGACGCGTAGTTGGCCCTCTACCCGGGTATCAGCGTACCTGGATAGGGTGTTAG
>JBBBDQ010005246.1:0-26549 GCA_037127315.1 Ascarosepion bandense | reverse complement strand
AAGTTAAGCAAGATGTCTTCCGAAGCTGTGAACATGGGCGCAGAACTGCGCAAGGAAGAAATTCGTCGGGCCGGCGATCGGTACATTCGAGAAGTGCGCGACCCGGAGGGGCATCTCCTTCGGTCCACTGACGACATGTGCGAGGCGTTCCGGCAGCATTTCGAACACCGGTTTACCAAGGAGCCTGGTCTCCGTGACGAGGAGTTTCGCAGCTATTTGGCTGACTTTCCCCGGCTTTTGCCGGCTGAAGCGGCTAGCTGCGAAGGGGAGATTACGGAGGACGAAGTCTACGCGGCTTTGAAGAAGACCGGCAGTGGCAAGTCGCCAGGTTTGGATGGTTTGCCCTATGAATTGTACTTGAGGATGTCGCACCTTTTTGTCCCGCTCTTGACTGTCGTGTTCAACCACTGGTTTCGGCAGGGGTCCATCCCCGGTCGGATCACCAGGGGCGTGATCACGCTGTTGGGAAAAGGCAAGAAGGTTGGGCGGGGATTAGATGATTACAGGCCCATAAACTCTGCTAAACACAGAGTTAAAGATTTTGGCCAAGATCGACGAATCCCTTTAATGGTTGCCGAGTCTCTGTTGGAACCGGATCAGACTTGTTCTGCGAAGGACGAACAATTCGACAACCTGCACTTGATCCGCACTACACGATCGTAGAGGGTGTAGAAGACGACGAAGAGGCCGCGCTGATCAATTTGGATCAGTCCAAGGCATTTGATAGGATGACCATGGCTACCTGGCTGCTGTCCTGCAGGCCGCCGGATTCAAACCGACTTCAGCCGCTGGATTAGCCTTCTGTATCGCTCCCCCAAGGCTGTGGTACAGGTGAACGGGAAGCTGTCGAGCGCTTTCGCGTATAGGTCGGTCGACAGGGTTGTCCACTGTCGCCTCTCCAGCTACGTCCTGTTGGAGCCTCTCCTTCGCCGGCTAAGGGACGAGACGTGCAGTCCGGTCCTGCGTGGAATTGCTGTCCCTGGTGGAGCTCGAGCCAGGGTTTCCGCGTGCATGGCGTAACGACCTTTGTGTCCTCCCGCAGGGACGCCGGGGCTGTGCAAGAGCGGGCGCAGTACGAACAGGTAACAGGGGCCAGGGTGAACGCGACAAGTCGTCCGGCTTGCGGTTAGGTGCCTGGAAGGGTGTTTCCCTCCGGGGCCCTTCGACTGGACGGACGGGCCGGTCAAGCTCCTCGGAGTTTGGTTCGGTCCGGACTTACGGTTGGAAAAACTTGGTCAGTACAGGCAAAGGTCGGCGCGTCGGTCGAGATTTGGCGTCGACGGAGTCTCTCGTGAAGGGTCTGGCGGAGGTGTGTGTCTCCTCTTTCCCAGGAATGCTTTACCGGCTGTCTGTACTTCCCCTTTGTGACGATCATGAGAAGGCGCTCGACGTTTGCTATTCTCCTGTCTTTGGAGAGGACGCAAACACATGGTCGACAAAGAGGTCTGTTGCCTCCGTCCGTGGGGTCTGGGGATGCCACACTTGAGGAGCCCACGTGCTGCTTCGAGGTTGGCATTCCTCAGGCGCGCGTTGGAGGAAGATCGGTTGCTTGCGGGGGTAGTGAGGGACTTGTTCCTAGCCTCACTATCACTCCCCCGCTCCTAAGGACGCTAACAATAGGCCTTGGGGGCGGCCATTCTTCACTCGGGAATGTCTGACGGCCCTTCGGGCCATTCCATGGTCCAGTGACCTTTCACGGCCTAGGAGAATCTTCTATCGGGGTTAGTGGAGGGCGCCGTGAAGGATGAACTGGCAGGTAAGCTCGGCATGTCGAGAGAGGAGTATCGCTCTCATTGGTCTTGGGCGCCAGGTGCGGATTGGCTCCAACTCTGAGTTTTCTCTGACCTGGCGATTGGCTCGGAATGGTTTGTCTCTCAACGACAACATTTCCGCAATGGGCCTGGCGGATTTGCCAGATTGTGAACGTTGCGTCATGAAATTAAGGAGACGTCACGCACGCCTTCTTCCATTGTTCGCGCGTTCGCCGGGCGCGGGCGCGTGTCGGCAGGATGACTGCTCGTATCGCGCCGCGGGAGGCACTTTGTGCTCATTGATCGCGCATACGCTGTGGACAATGTCGCCCCCGTACTCTGGGGTGAAGCGGATGGTGTTTCTGTCGCTACTGGCCGAGAGATGGTGATTTGGATGACGCGTCTGGAGGAAGTCACGGGGAGGTCGTCTTTCGGATCGGGATCTAATCCGATATTTTGAGCACCAGCTCAAAATTAAGATGGGGCGGGCGAAAACGGCTGCCGACAGGAGTTCAGCGAAAAGGTGGGTATATGCGGCGAGCTGGTTCGCGTGACCGGGGCTAGCCTTGATTTTCTCTTTTAGATCTGCTAGTTGCATCGGGGGTGGATTCCTTTCAGACCCTCCGTGGTTAAGGTAAGAAGTCTTTTTGTGCCTAGTTAATGTGAGTGAATGTGTTTGTCCTGGCTGTTCAGCTGGCTGCTTTTGTTATGATCCAGTTCGAATTCCCATTGTCCAAGTATTATTTTGTCCCGTTTTCACTCTCGGCTGGGTCAGCCTTATACATTCTCCAGTCCAATTTATTTTTGCCCCCTGCTTCTCCATTCCCCTTAGAAAGAGAGCTGCTTGATTTTGTCTTTTAAGGCAGAATACAGTGGCCTCTTTAATTATGTGGGTGTGTTTGGGTCTTACTAACATTGTGTATATATATTCATTTGAAATTGTTTTTTGTTTTGGGGATTTTTTGTTTCTTCATTCCCCCTTCCCATCATGTCATTTCATGAATAAAGTTTTAAATTTATTTTTGTACACTATTGTAAATATTGTAAATAAACAAATTTTTATGTACATTTGGGGCGTTTTTAGGTCCCTGGTATGTTACTGCGGTATTTTGGTGCTTGATAGGTATGAGTGTTGATGGACAAATTTTTATGGTGAATGAGAAAATTGTAACGTATGTATGGGTCGTGAATCGGATTAGCTAGGTATAAGATAGTTACGGAAGACCAACCCAAGTTTTTGTTCCCCCTCCCCATTGTTTGGCCTTGTGCCAGAATTTATGTAATTTCGCATAAATAAATCAGTACCACCCCTTTCCCACCCGGCTTTTTGTTGTGTGGTGAATGGTAATAAGAGCAAGGTTTGACATTTGTTCCGCAGTGATATTTGTTAGTTCCTTGTTTCTTGACAATCTGGTTTTCCAGCCCGAGTTTATAGCTCGGGCCACGGTAAAGTAGCGTTTCTCGCGCGAAACACCGGAAAAACAGTTGTCCGGTGTTCGGCCACTTTGTGGCAATGGCCACAGATGGGCCGGTGGAAGTCGTTCCCCCCACCACGGCGTCGGTGGGAGGAAAGGAGGGGGATTGGGCTTTACCGCCTCGGGATGATCCCCCTTCAGTACCAGTAGTAGCAGTAGCACTAGCAGCAGGATCCGGAAACTGTACTGGCACCGGCAGCAGCAGCACCTGGATCCCCCAAACCTTCAACCTCTGGATGGAAAGGAGGAAAGGTCCCGATGAAGGGGGAAACTTACTATGAAGAGCTGCGGAAAAACAAATACGCAAACTACATTTCGGGCACAGAGCTGTTGTCGGTACCAGAAGAGTTGGCGGTGGTCGAGGCCAGATCATATCCCTCATTACGAAGGACCCCAAAACTCACAAGTTGGTGGGGATTAACAGGAGAAGTTTGAAGAGGCCATTAAGACCCTAGAAACTGTGCCAAGGCTATAGCGAGACGAACTGGCGCTACATGGGACGTCCTGCTTGGCTCGGCCGAGGAGGCCAGGCAGCTGTCCGGAGTGGTCCTGGAGACCAAAACACTCCTGTTTCAAACGGAGTACATGGGGACGCGTGGGGTAAAAATTACATTACACGGCGTCCCCATGATATTTCCCAGGACCATATTGGGGCCTTTTTTGCCCAGTATGGAAAGGTTGCGGAGGTCTCGGCGTTGCAGCCCAAGGCGGGTTTCTGTCCGGGGACATGGCCCTGCAGGTGACCCTTTCCAAGGAAAAGATCGCTGAAATTCCAAACATCCCTACCTGCAGGAAGCGTGCGATTTTTGTAATTGTTGAGGGCAGGAAACCCTGCTGTTGGGCCTGTGGGGCGGCGGATCAAGCGTCGCTAAGGCGTGCTCAACAAAGAATCCGTCTCGAAGGCCCAGCCAACCAAGAGGCAGGATGGACCGGCGGAGAAGGGAAAATCAGCACCTCCAACACCAACATCAGCATCATCAGCACCAGCACCAGGAGCAAACAAGGAGGGCGAGTGGCAGGTGGTGGCAAGGAAGAAGACTAAAACGCCTTCACCTGTGAAGGTGCCGTCACCTGCCAAGGCTCCTGCAAATACAAAGAGCCTGCAGCGTAAAATCGCCTCCTAAACAGGGGAAGGTGAAAAACCTCCCCAAATTGAAGAACTGGAGGAAGAAGAACGGATGGAGGCATAGAGATCCTCATCCTGAAACGCGGCAGGGAAGACAGAGAGGAGGGAGCACCAGAGAGCCCGAAAGCAGGCGGAGAAGCAGAAGTAGGGAGAAAAGGATTCCTTCAACACCCAAGTGCTCGTCTCTGCCTGCTTCTCCTGGAGAGGCAAAGTTATGCCCAAAGGCAAGGAGCCCTTCCTCGTCCCCTGCGAAAGCTTCCCAGTCCCCAGCCTTTAAATTGACCCCACTAAGACCTGCATCTTCAACCCCCACTCCTCCCCCTCCTATGCCCACTCCCACCGGGCAAAAAAGAAAGCCCTGCCTCTAGGGGAAGCACTAAGGAGAGTGAACGAGGACGTTGCCTCAGAATGGTCCTCCCAGAGGCGTGTTACTAAACCCTGCTGAGGCTGACCCCGGTGGACGGCGTTTCGGTGGGAGGATCCCAGGGAACTTTCCCAGGCCCCAGGAGTAATTACCCTTGTGAGAAATACCGGGTAACCTGAGGGTCTGGGACCACATTTCCGAAGTCAAGAGACTCTATCCAAAAATCAGGATGGTTCAGGAGAATACTCCTGGAACTTAAAAATGTCAAAAAATTGTGCGGGGAGGTTCCCGTTTTACTCCACCCCAGTCTTTATAGGGTGGTAAAACTAACTTACCCCACGGACGTCGGCGGGATTGTCCTAGACGGGCGGATTACGTCCGATGTAGGAACGGGGTTCCCCTAGGACAGTCCGTCGGGGTCCTTTCTGCTAAAGATTTCCGTCCCGTATGCAATTAGAGAGCCTTTGTTGCCTGTTTTTTCTTTTTCTTTTTCAGGTTTAAAAGATGTCTATTAAGATAGCCAGCTTGAATGCGAAGGGCCTGAGGGATCGGGGTAAGGCGGCTCGCCTGCTTCTGTGACCTCTTGTCCTTCGGCGTGGATGTGGCCGCGATCCAAGAGACTCACTTTGTTTGCGAAGTCGATTTTTGTGTGCTGTCTAACGACTTTGTCGTTCATTCAGCATATGGGAGCCGGCAAGCAGAGGTGTTTCTTTGCTGGTCAAGCGTACCCTGGACGCGAAGGTTGACCTTGTCCATGTCGGTGCCGAGGGCCGGCTTGATCGTGGCCGATATTGCAGTGAAAAGCAAATTGTTCCGGTTGATTGTGGTTTATGCGCCCAATAAGCAAGGTGAGCGTGTCTCTTTTCAGCTGTTGGAGCCTTATGGTGCATTCACCATTGGCCAATCTTAGTTGGGGACTGAATGCCATCCCTAATCCCCAAATGGGATAGAGGGGCGCTAGCGGGAGGAATGATGATCGTAGCCTGGAGTTGATCTGATCGACGAATTTGGTCTTGTCGATAGATACCAAGCCGATCATCCGGATGGGAGTATGTGGACGTGGGCGCTTAATTGGTCTTCTACCCGCATTCGCGTACCTGGATAGGATGTTAGTGAGAGTGGCCGACATAGACTTCGTAGAATGTCCAACGTTCCACTGGCTAGGCTACACGGACCACAAACTCGTTTGTGCCCGTGTGGTGTTAGACTTTAGGCCTAGGTTGGCTGGTTATTGGAAGTTCAATCAGTCCTTACTGGACAGGCGGGACTTTCGTGACCAGCTGACAAAACTAGTTCAGCGGGCGTTAATTGGGCGAGTCATTGGGAATAAGTGGTGGGTTAACCTTAAGGACTCCATTAGGTCTTTTGCCACCAAATATAGCCAGCGGCTCAAACTAGATAAGGCTGCGGAGGCAAAGACACTTAGTGCTAATTTCGCCCGGGCGGAGGCTGGTGGGGATCCCCTCGAGATAGCCTTAGCCAGGGAGGCCCTGAGGCGCACGACTAGCGAGCGCTATATGGGTCAGGTAATTAGAGCTAAGTTAAGCAAGATGTCTTCCGAAGCTGTGAACATGGGCGCAGAACTGCGCAAGGAAGAAATTCGTCGGGCCGGCGATCGGTACATTCGAGAAGTGCGCGACCCGGAGGGACATCTCCTTAGGTCCACCGACGACATGTGCGAGGCGTTCCGGCGGCATTTCGAACACCGGTTTACCAAGGAGCCTGGTCTCCGTGACGAGGAGTTTCGCAGCTATTTGGCTGACTTTCCCCGGCTTTTGCCGGCTGAAGCGGCTAGCTGCGAAGGGGAGATTACGGAGGACGAAGTCTACGCGGCTTTGAAGAAGACCGGCAGTGGCAAGTCGCCAGGTTTGGATGGTTTGCCCTATGAATTGTACTTGAGGATGTCGCACCTTTTTGTCCCGCTCTTGACTGTCGTGTTCAACCACTGGTTTCGGCAGGGGTCCATCCCCGGTCGGATCACCAGGGGCGTGATCACGCTGTTGGGAAAAGGCAAGAAGGTTGGGCGGGGATTAGATGATTACAGGCCCATAACTCTGCTAAACACAGAGTTAAAGATTTTGGCCAAGATCCTGACGAATCGCTTGCAGCTAGTTGCCGAGTCTCTGTTGGAACCGGATCAGACTTGTTCTGTGAAGGGACGAACAATTCAGAGCAACCTGCACTTGATCCGCACGATCGTAGAGGGTGTAGAAGACGACGAAGAGGCCGCGCTGATCAATTTGGATCAGTCCAAGGCATTTGATAGGATTGACCATGGCTACCTGGCTGCTGTCCTGCAGGCCGCCGGATTCAAACCCGACTTCAGCCGCTGGATTAGCCTTCTGTATCGCTCCCCCAAGGCTGTGGTACAGGTGAACGGGAAGCTGTCGAGCGCTTTCGCGCTGTCTAGGTCGGTCCGACAGGGTTGTCCACTGTCGCCTCTCCTTTACGTCCTGGCGTTGGAGCCCCTCCTTCGCCGGCTAAGGGACGAGACGTGCAGTCCGGTCCTGCGTGGAATTGCTGTCCCTGGTGGAGCTCGAGCCAGGGTTTCCGCGTACGCCGATGACGTAACGACCTTTGTGTCCTCCCGCAGGGACATAAGGGCGGTACAGAAGGCGCTTGAACGGTACGAACAGGTAACAGGGGCCAGAATTAACCGCGACAAGTCGTCCGGCTTGCGGTTAGGTGCCTGGAAGGGTGTTTCCCTCCCGGGGCCCTTCGACTGGACGGACGGGCCGGTCAAGCTCCTCGGAGTTTGGTTCGGTCCGGACTTACAGTTGGAGAAAACTGGTCAGAAGTACAGGCAAAGGTCGGCGCGTCGGTCGAGATTTGGCGTCGACGGAGTCTCTCCGTGAAGGGTCTGGCGGAGGTGTGTAATACATACCTCTTTCCCAGAATGCTTTACCGGCTGTCTGTACTTCCCCTTTGTGACGATCATGAGAAGGCGCTCGAGCGTTTGCTATTCTCCTGTCTTTGGAGAGGACGCAAACACATGGTCGACAAAGGAGTCTGTTGCCTCCGTCCGTGTCAAGGGGGTCTGGGGATGCCACACTTGAGGAGCCACGTGCTCGCTTCGAGGTTGGCATTCCTCAGGCGCGCGTTGGAGGAAGATCGGTTGCTTGCGGGGGTAGTGAGGGACATGTTCCCTAGCCTCACTATCACTCCCCCGCTCCTAAGGACTAGCAATAGGCCTTGGGGACGGCCGAAATTCCTGCTCGAATGTCTGACGGCCCTTCGGGCCATTCCATGGTCCAGTGACCTTTCACGGCCTAGGAGAATCTTCTATCGGGGATTAGTGGAGGGCGCCGTGAAGGATGAACTGTGGAGTAAGCTCGGCATGTCGAGAGAGGAGTATCGCTCTCATTGGTCTTGGGCGCCAGGTGCGGATTGGCTCAACAACTCTGAGTTTTCTCTGACCTGGCGATTGGCTCGGAATGGTTTGTCTCTCAACGACAAGCGTTTCGGCAATGGGCCTGGCGGATTTGCCAGATTGTGAACGTTGCGTCCTTGGAATTAAGGAGACGTCTGCGCACGCCTTCTTCCATTGTTCGCGCGTTCGCCCGTTGTGGGCGCGTGTTGGCGAGTTGACTGCTCGTATCGCGCCGCGGGAGCTTGTGCTCATTGATCGCGCATACGCTGTGGACAATGTGTCGCCCCCGTACTCTGGAGTGAAGCGGATGGTGTTTCTGTCGCTACTGGCCACGGCTAGAATGGTGATTTGGATGACGCGTCTGGAGGAAGTCTTGCGGGGCGGTCGTCTTTCGGATCAGGATCTAATCCGATATTTTGAGCACCAGCTCAAAATTAAGATTAGAACTGAACGGAAACGGCTGCACCCGACAGAGTTCAGCGAAAGGTGGGTATATGCGGCGAGCCTGGTTCGCGTGACCGGGGCTAGCCTTGATTTTCTCTTTTAGATCTGCTAGTTGCATCGGGGTGGATTCCTTTGGAACCCCTCCCGTGGTTAAGGTAGAAGTTCTTTTTGTGCCTAGTTAATGTGAGTGAATGTGTTTGTCCTGGCCTGTTCCCGGCTCCATTGCTTTTGTTATGATTCAGTTCGAGATTCCCATTGTCCAAGTATTATTTTGTCCCGTTTTCACTCTCGGCTGGGTCAGCCTTATATATTCTCCAGTCCAATTTATTTTGTTCCCTGCTTCTCCATTCCCCTTAGAAAGAGAGCTGCTTGATTTTGTTCTTTTTAAGGCAGAATACAGTGGCCTCTTTAATTATGTGGGTGTGTTTGGGTCTTACTAACATTGTGTATATATATTCATTTGAAATTGTTTTTGTTTTGGGGACTTTTGTTTCTTCATTCCCCCTTCCCATCATGTCATTTCAGGAATAAAGTTTTAAATTTATTTTTGTACACTATTGTATATATTGTAAAAATCAGAAATTTTTATGTACATTTGGGGTGTTTTTAGGTCCCCGGTATGATTTTGCGGTATTTTGGTGCTTGATAGGTATGAGTGTTGATGGACAAATTTTTATGGTGAATGAGAAAATTGTAACGTATGTATGGGTCGTGAATCGGATTAGCTAGGTATAAGATAGTTACTGAAGACCATCCCAAGTTTTTGTGTCCCCTCCCATTTGTTGGCCTTGTGCCAGAATTTGTACTTTTTGTCAAATAAATAAGTACCACCCCTTTCCTAGCCCGGCTTTTTGTTGTGGTGAATGGTAATAAGAGCAAGGTTTGACATTTGTTCCGCAGTGATATTTGTTAGTTCCTTGTTTCTTGACAATCTGGTTTTCCAGCCCGAGTTTATAGCTCGGGCCATTTGCAAAGTAGCGTTTTTCGCGCGAAACACCGGAAAAACAGTTGTCCGGTGTTCGGCCACTTTGTGGCAATGGCCACAGATGGGCCGGTGGAAGTCGTTCCCCCCACCACGGCGTCGGTGGGAGGAAAGGAGGGGGATTGGGCTTACCGCCTCGGGATAATCCCCCTTCAGTACCAGTAGTAACAGTAGCAGCACTAGCAGCAGGATCCGGAACTGTACCGGCACCGGCAGCAGCACCTGGATCCCCCAAACCTTCAACCTCTGGATGAAAGGAGGAAAGGTCCCGATGAAGGGGGAAACTTACTATGAAGAGCTGCGGAAAAACAAATACGCAAACTACATTTCGGGCACAGAGCTGTTGTCGGTACCAGAAGAGTTGGCGGTGGTCGAGGCCAGGATCATATCCCTCATTACGAAGACCCCAAAACTCACAAGTTGGTGGGGATTAACAGGGAGAAGTTTGAAGAGGCCATTAAGACCCTAGAAATCAAAGCCAAGGCTATAGCGAGACGAACTGGCGCTACATGGGACGTCCTGCTTGGCTCGGCCGAGGAGGCCAGGCAGCTGTCCGGAGTGGTCCTGGAGACCAAAACACTCCTGTTTCAAACGGAGTACATGGGGACGCGTAAGGTAAAAATTACATTACACGGCGTCCCCATGGACATTTCCCAGGACCATATTGGGGCCTTTTTTGCCCAGTATGGAAAGGTTGCGGAGGTCTCGGCGTTGCGCTCCAAGGCGGGTTTCCTGTCCGGGGACATGGCCCTGCAGGTGACCCTTCAAGGAAAAGATCGCTGAAATTCCAAACATCCTCACCTGCAGGAAGCGTGCGATTTTTGTAATTGTTGAGGGCAGGAAACCCTGCTGTTGGGCCTGTGGGGCGGCGGATCACGTCGCTAAGGCGTGCCCAACAAAGAATCCGGCCCCGAAGGCCCAGCCAACCAAGAGGCAGGATGGACCGGCGGAGAAGGGAAAATCAGCACCTCCAACACCAACATCAGCATCATCAGCACCAGCACCAGGAGCAAAAACAAGGAGGGCGAGTGGCAGGTGGTGGCAAGGAAGAAGACTAAAACGCCTTCACCTGTGAAGGTGCCGTCACCTGCCAAGGCTCCTGCAAATACAAAGGAGCCCGCAGCGGTAAAAATCGCCTCCAAACAGGGGAAGGTGAAAACCTCCCCAAATTGAAGAACCGGAGGCGAAGAACGGATGGAGGTACAGAGATCCTCATCCCTGAAACGCGGCAGGGAAGACAGAGAGGAGGAGCATCGAGAGAGCCCGAAAAGCAGGCGGAGAAGCAGAAGTAGGGAGAAAAGGATTCCTTCAACACCCAAGTGCTCGTCTCTGCCTGCTTCTCCGGAGAGGCAAAGCTATGCCCAAAAGGCAAGGAGCCTTCCCTCGTCCCCGCGGGAAAGCTTCCCAGTCCCCAGCCTTTAAATTGACCCCACTAAGACCTGCATCTTCAACCCCCACTCCCTCCCCTTCTCCTATGCCCACTCCCACTCGGGCAAAAGAAAAAAGCCCTGCCCCAGGGGGAAGCACTCATGAGAGTGAATGAGGACGTTGCCTCAGAATGGTCCTCCCAGAGGCGCAAGTTACTAAAACCCCTGCTGAGGCTGACCTCGGTGGACGGCGTTTCGGTGGAGGATCCCAGGAACTTTTCCCAGGCCCCAGGAGTAATTACCCTTGTGAGAAATACCGGGGGTAACCTGAGGGTCTGGGACCACATTTCCGAAGTCAAGAGACTTACCCAAAAAATCAGGATGGTTCAGGAGAATACTCCTGAACTTAAAAAAATGTCAAAAAATTGTGCGGGGAGGTTCCCTGTTTTACTCCACCCCAGTCTTTATAGGGTGGTAAAACTAACTTACCCCACGGACGTCGGCGGGATTGTCCTAGACGGGCGGATTACGTCCGATGTAGGAACGGGTTCCCTAGGACAGTCCGTCGGGGTCCTTTCTGCTAAAGATTTCCGTCCCGTATGCAATTAGAGAGCCTTTGTTGCCTGTTTTTTCTTTTTTTCTTTTTCAGGTTTAAAAGATGTCTATTAAGATAGCCAGCTTGAATGCGAAGGGCCTGAGGGATCGGGGTAAGGCGGCTCGCCTGCTTCGTGACCTCTTGTCCTTCGGCGTGGATGTGGCCGCGATCCAAGAGACTCACTTTGTTTGCGAAGTCGACTCGTGTGTGCTGTCTAACGACTTTGTCGTCTATTCAGCATATGGGAGCCGGCAAGCCAGAGGTGTTTCTTTGCTGGTCAAGCGTACCCTGGACGCGAAGGTTGACCTTGTCCATGTCGGTGCCGAGGGCCGGCTGATCGTGGCCGATATTGCAGTGAAAAGCAAATTGTTCCGGCTGATTGTGGTTTATGCGCCCAATAAGCAAGGTGAGCGTGTCTCTTTCTTTCGGCTGTTGGAGCCCTTTATGGTGCATTCAACACGGCTAATCTTAGTTGGGGACTGGAATGCCATCCTAACCCCCAAATGGGATAGAGGGAGGGGCGCTGTCGGGAGGAATGATGATCGTAGCCTGGTTGATCTGATCGACGAATTTGGTCTCGTCGATAGATACCGGGTCGATCATCCGGATGGGAGTATGTGGACGTGGGCGCTTAATTGGCCTTCTACCCGGGTATCTGCGTACCTGGATAGGATGTTAGTGAGAGTGGCCGACATAGACTTCTTAGAATGTCCAACGTTCCACTGGCTAGGCTACACGGACCACAAACTCGTTTGTGCCCGTGTGGTGTTAGACTTTAGGCCTAGGTTGGCTGGTTATTGGAAGTTCAATCAGTCCTTACTGGACAGGCGGGACTTTCGTGACCAGCTGACAAAACTAGTTCAGCGGGCGTTAATTGGGCGAGTCATTGGGAATAAGTGGTGGGTTAACCTTAAGGACTCCATTAGGTCTTTCGCCACCAAATATAGCCAGCGGCTCAAACTAGATAAGGCTGCGGAGGCAAAGACACTTAGTGCTAATTTCGCCCGGGCGGAGGCTGGTGGGGATCCCCTCGAGATAGCCTTAGCCAGGGAGGCCCTGAGGCGCACGACTAGCGAGCGCTATATGGGTCAGGTAATTAGAGCTAAGTTAAGCAAGATGTCTTCCGAAGCTGTGAACATGGGCGCAGAACTGCGCAAGGAAGAAATTCGTCGGGCCGGCGATCGGTACATTCGAGAAGTGCGCGACCCGGAGGGGCATCTCCTTCGGTCCACCGACGACATGTGCGAGGCGTTCCGGCAGCATTTCGAACACCGGTTTACCAAGGAGCCTGGTCTCCGTGACGAGGAGTTTCGCAGCTATTTGGCTGACTTTCCCCGGCTTTTGCCGGCTGAAGCGGCTAGCTGCGAAGGGGAGATTACGGAGGACGAAGTCTACGCGGCTTTGAAGAAGACCGGCAGTGGCAAGTCGCCAGGTTTGGATGGTTTGCCCTATGAATTGTACTTGAGGATGTCGCACCTTTTTGTCCCGCTCTTGACTGTCGTGTTCAACCACTGGTTTCGGCAGGGGTCCATCCCCGGTCGGATCACCAGGGGCGTGATCACGCTGTTGGGAAAAGGCAAGAAGGTTGGGCGGGGATTAGATGATTACAGGCCCATAACTCTGCTAAACACAGAGTTAAAGATTTTGGCCAAGATCCTGACGAATCGCTTGCAGCTAGTTGCCGAGTCTCTGTTGGAACCGGATCAGACTTGTTCTGTGAAGGGACGAACAATTCAGAGCAACCTGCACTGGATTCGCACGATCGTAGAGGGTGTAGAAGACGACGAAGAGGCCGCGCTGATCAATTTGGATCAGTCCAAGGCATTTGATAGGATTGACCATGGCTACCTGGCTGCTGTCCTGCAGGCCGCCGGATTCAAACCCGACTTCAGCCGCTGGATTAGCCTTCTGTATCGCTCCCCCAAGGCTGTGGTACAGGTGAACGGGAAGCTGTCGAGCGCTTTCGCGCTGTCTAGGTCGGTCCGACAGGGTTGTCCACTGTCGCCTCTCCTTTACGTCCTGGCGTTGGAGCCTCTCCTTCGCCGGCTAAGGGACGAGACGTGCAGTCCGGTCCTGCGTGGAATTGCTGTCCCTGGTGGAGCTCGAGCCAGGGTTTCCGCGTACGCCGATGACGTAACGACCTTTGTGTCCTCCCGCAGGGACATAAGGGCGGTACAGAAGGCGCTTGAACGGTACGAACAGGTAACAGGGGCCAGAATTAACCGCGACAAGTCGTCCGGCTTGCGGTTAGGTGCCTGGAAGGGTGTTTCCCTCCCGGGGCCCTTCGACTGGACGGACGGGCCGGTCAAGCTCCTCGGAGTTTGGTTCGGTCCGGACTTACAGTTGGAGAAAAACTGGTCAGAAGTGCAGGCAAAGGTCGGCGCGTCGGTCGAGATTTGGCGTCGACGGAGTCTCTCCGTGAAGGGTCTGGCGGAGGTGTGTAATACATACCTCTTTCCCAGAATCCTTTACCGGCTGTCTGTACTTCCCCTTTGTGACGATCATGAGAAGGCGCTCGAGCGTTTGCTATTCTCCTGTCTTTGGAGAGGACGCAAACACATGGTCGACAAAGGAGTCTGTTGCCTCCGTCCGTGTCAAGGGGGTCTGGGGATGCCACACTTGAGGAGCCACGTGCTCGCTTCGAGGTTGGCATTCCTCAGGCGCGCGTTGGAGGAAGATCGGTTGCTTGCGGGGGTAGTGAGGGACATGTTCCCTAGCCTCACTATCACTCCCCCGCTCCTAAGGACTAGCAATAGGCCTTGGGGGCGGCCGAAATTCCTACTCGAATGTCTGACGGCCCTTCGGGCCATTCCATGGTCCAGTGACCTTTCACGGCCTAGGAGAATCTTCTATCGGGGATTAGTGGAGGGCGCCGTGAAGGATGAACTGTGGAGTAAGCTTGGCATGTCGAGAGAGGAGTATCGCTCTCATTGGTCTTGGGCGCCAGGTGCGGATTGGCTCAACAACTCTGAGTTTTCTCTGACCTGGCGATTGGCTCGGAATGGTTTGTCTCTCAACGACAAGCGTTTCGCAATGGGCCTGGCGGATTTGCCAGATTGTGAACGTTGCGTCCTTGGAATTAAGGAGACGTCTGCGCACGCCTTCTTCCATTGTTCGCGCGTTCGCCCGTTGTGGGCGCGTGTCGGCGAGTTGACTGCTCGTATCGCGCCGCGGGAGCTTGTGCTCATTGATCGCGCATACGCTGTGGACAATGTGTCGCCCCCGTACTCTGGAGTGAAGCGGATGGTGTTTCTGTCGCTACTGGCCACGGCTAGAATGGTGATTTGGATGACGCGTCTGGAGGAAGTCTTGCGGGGCGGTCGTCTTTCGGATCAGGATCTAATCCGATATTTTGAGCACCAGCTCAAAATTAAGATTAGAACTGAACGAAAACGGCTGCACCCGACAGAGTTCAGCGAAAGGTGGGTATATGCAGCGAGCCTGGTTCGCGTGACCGGGGCTAGCCTTGATTTTCTCTTTTAGATCTGCTAGTTGCATCGGGGTGGATTCCTTTGGAACCCCGCCCGTGGTTAAGGTAGAAGTCTCTTTTGTGCCTAGTTAATGTGAGTGAATGTGTTTGTCCTGGCCTGTTCCCGGCTTCATTGCTTTTGTTATGATCCAGTTCGAGATTCCCATTGTCCAAGTATTATTTTGTCCCGTTTTCACTCTCGGCTGGGTCAGCCTTATACATTCTCCAGTCCAATTTATTTTTGCCCCCTGCTTATCCATTCCCCTTAGAAAGAGAGCTGCTTGATTTTGTCCTTTTTTAAGGCAGAATACAGTGGCCTCTTTAATTATGTGGGTGTGTTTGGGTCTTACTAACATTGTGTATATATATTCATTTGAAATTGTTTTTGTTTTGGGGACTTTTGTTTCTTCATTCCCCCTTCCCATCATGTCATTTCAGGAATAAAGTTTTAAATTTATTTTTGTACACTATTGTATATATTGTAAAAATCAGAAATTTTTATGTACATTTGGGGTGTTTTTAGGTCCCCGGTATGATTTTGCGGTATTTTGGTGCTTGATAGGTATGAGTGTTGATGGACAAATTTTTATGGTGAATGAGAAAATTGTAACGTATGTATGGGTCGTGAATCGGATTAGCTAGGTATAAGATAGTTACTGAAGACCATCCCAAGTTTTTGTTCCCCCCTCCCATTTGTTGGCCTTGTGCCAGAATTTGTAATTTATTGCAAATAAATAATTACCACCCCTTTCCTACCCGGCTTTTGTTGTGTAGTGAATGGTAATAAGAGCAAGGTTTGACATTTGTTCCGCAGTGATATTTGTTAGTTCCTTGTTTCTTGACAATCTGGTTTTCCAGCCCGAGTTTATAGCTCGGGCCACGGTAAAGTAGCGTTTCTCGCGCGAAACACCGGAAAAACAGTTGTCCGGTGTTCGGCCACTTTGTGGCAATGGCCACAGATGGGCCGGTGGAAGTCGTTCCCCCCACCACGGCGTCGGTGGGAGGAAAGGAGGGGGATTGGGCTTTACCGCCTCGGGATAATCCCCCTTCAGTACCAGTAGTAACAGTAGCAGCACTAGCAGCAGGATCCGGAACTGTACCGGCACCGGCAGCAGCAGCACCTGGATCCCCCAAACCTTCAACCTCTGGATGGAAAGGAGGAAAGGTCCCGATGAAGGGGGAAACTTACTATGAAGAGCTGCGGAAAAACAAATACGCAAACTACATTTCGGGCACAGAGCTGTTGTCGGTACCAGAAGAGTTGGCGGTGGTCGAGGCCAGGATCATATCCCTCATTACGAAGGACCCCAAAACTCACAAGTTGGTGGGGATTAACAGGGAGAAGTTTGAAGAGGCCATTAAGACCCTAGAAATCAAAGCCAAGGCTATAGCGAGACGAACTGGCGCTACATGGGACGTCCTGCTTGGCTCGGCCGAGGAGGCCAGGCAGCTGTCCGGAGTGGTCCTGGAGACCAAAACACTCCTGTTTCAAACGGAGTACATGGGGACGCGTAAGGTAAAAATTACATTACACGGCGTCCCCATGGACATTTCCCAGGACCATATTGGGGCCTTTTTTGCCCAGTATGGAAAGGTTGCGGAGGTCTCGGCGTTGCGCTCCAAGGCGGGTTTCCTGTCCGGGGACATGGCCCTGCAGGTGACCCTTTCCAAGGAAAAGATCGCTGAAATTCCAAACATCCTCACCTGCAGGAAGCGTGCGATTTTTGTAATTGTTGAGGGCAGGAAACCCTGCTGTTGGGCCTGTGGGGCGGCGGATCACGTCGCTAAGGCGTGCCCAACAAAGAATCCGGCCCCGAAGGCCCAGCCAACCAAGAGGCAGGATGGACCGGCGGAGAAGGGAAAATCAGCACCTCCAACACCAACATCAGCATCATCAGCACCAGCACCAGGAGCAAACAAGGAGGGCGAGTGGCAGGTGGTGGCAAGGAAGAAGACTAAAACGCCTTCACCTGTGAAGGTGCCGTCACCTGCCAAGGCTCCTGCAAATACAAAGGAGCCCGCAGCGGTAAAATCGCCTCCTAAACAGGGGAAGGTGAAAAAACCTCCCCAAATTGAAGAACCGGAGGAAGAAGAACGGATGGAGGTACAGAGATCCTCATCCCTGAAACGCGGCAGGGAAGACAGAGAGGAGGAGCATCGAGAGAGCCCGAAAAGCAGGCGGAGAAGCAGAAGTAGGGAGAAAAGGATTCCTTCAACACCCAAGTGCTCGTCTCTGCCTGCTTCTCCGGAGAGGCAAAGTTATGCCCAAAAGGCAAGGAGCCTTCCCTCGTCCCCGCGGAAAGCTTCCCAGTCCCCAGCCTTTAAATTGACCCCACTAAGACCTGCATCTTCAACCCCCACTCCCTCCCCTTCTCCTATGCCCACTCCCACTCGGGCAAAAAAGAAAAAAAGCCCTGCCCCAGGGGGAAGCACTCATGAGAGTGAATGAGGACGTTGCCTCAGAATGGTCCTCCCAGAGGCGCAAGTTACTAAAACC
Source organism: Ascarosepion bandense (assembly GCA_037127315.1). Lineage (NCBI taxonomy): Eukaryota > Metazoa > Mollusca > Cephalopoda > Sepiida > Sepiidae > Ascarosepion > Ascarosepion bandense. Next base: position 9,109 of record JBBBDQ010005246.1, on the reverse strand, counting down.
CCTGCTGAGGCTGACCTCGGTGGACGGCGTTTCGGTGGAGGGATCCCAGGAACTTTTCCCAGGCCCCAGGAGTAATTACCCTTGTGAGAAATACCGGGGGTAACCTGAGGGTCTGGGACCACATTTCCGAAGTCAAGAGACTCTATCCAAAAATCAGGATGGTTCAGGAGAATACTCCTGAACTTAAAAAAATGTCAAAAAATTGTGCGGGGAGGTTCCCTGTTTTACTCCACCCCAGTCTTTATAGGGTGGTAAAACTAACTTACCCCACGGACGTCGGCGGGATTGTCCTAGACGGGCGGATTACGTCCGATGTAGGAACGGGTTCCCTAGGACAGTCCGTCGGGGTCCTTTCTGCTAAAGATTTCCGTCCCGTATGCAATTAGAGAGCCTTTGTTGCCTGTTTTTTCTTTTTTCTTTTTCAGGTTTAAAAGATGTCTATTAAGATAGCCAGCTTGAATGCGAAGGGCCTGAGGGATCGGGGTAAGGCGGCTCGCCTGCTTCGTGACCTCTTGTCCTTCGGCGTGGATGTGGCCGCGATCCAAGAGACTCACTTTGTTTGCGAAGTCGACTCTTGTGTGCTGTCTAACGACTTTGTCGTCTATTCAGCATATGGGAGCCGGCAAGCCAGAGGTGTTTCTTTGCTGGTCAAGCGTACCCTGGACGCGAAGGTTGACCTTGTCCATGTCGGTGCCGAGGGCCGGCTGATCGTGGCCGATATTGCAGTGAAAAGCAAATTGTTCCGGCTGATTGTGGTTTATGCGCCCAATAAGCAAGGTGAGCGTGTCTCTTTCTTTCGGCTGTTGGAGCCCTTTATGGTGCATTCAACACGGCTAATCTTAGTTGGGGACTGGAATGCCATCCTAACCCCCAAATGGGATAGAGGGAGGGCGCTAGCGGGAGGAATGATGATCGTAGCCTGGTTGATCTGATCGACGAATTTGGTCTCGTCGATAGATACCGGGTCGATCATCCGGATGGGAGTATGTGGACGTGGGCGCTTAATTGGCCTTCTACCCGGGTATCTGCGTACCTGGATAGGATGTTAGTGAGAGTGGCCGACATAGACTTCTTAGAATGTCCAACGTTCCACTGGCTAGGCTACACGGACCACAAACTCGTTTGTGCCCGTGTGGTGTTAGACTTTAGGCCTAGGTTGGCTGGTTATTGGAAGTTCAATCAGTCCTTACTGGACAGGCGGGACTTTCGTGACCAGCTGACAAAACTAGTTCAGCGGGCGTTAATTGGGCGAGTCATTGGGAATAAGTGGTGGGTTAACCTTAAGGACTCCATTAGGTCTTTCGCCACCAAATATAGCCAGCGGCTCAAACTAGATAAGGCTGCGGAGGCAAAGACACTTAGTGCTAATTTCGCCCGGGCGGAGGCTGGTGGGGATCCCCTAGAGATAGCCTTAGCCAGGGAGGCCCTGAGGCGCACGACTAGCGAGCGCTATATGGGCCAGGTAATTAGGGCTAAGTTAAGCAAGATGTCTTCCGAAGCTGTGAACATGGGCGCAGAACTGCGCAAGGAAGAAATTCGTCGGGCCGGCGATCGGTACATTCGAGAAGTGCGCGACCCGGAGGGGCATCTCCTTCGGTCCACTGACGACATGTGCGAGGCGTTCCGGCAGCATTTCGAACACCGGTTTACCAAGGAGCCTGGTCTCCGTGACGAGGAGTTTCGCAGCTATTTGGCTGACTTTCCCGGCTTTTGCCGGCTGAAGCGGCTAGCTGCGAAGGGGAGATTACGGAGGACGAAGTCTACGCGGCTTTGAAGAAGACCGGCAGTGGCAAGTCGCCAGGTTTGGATGGTTTGCCCTATGAATTGTACTTGAGGATGTCGCACCTTTTTGTCCCGCTCTTGACTGTCGTGTTCAACCACTGGTTTCGGCAGGGGTCCATCCCCGGTCGGATCACCAGGGGCGTGATCACGCTGTTGGGAAAAGGCAAGAAGGTTGGGCGGGGATTAGATGATTACAGGCCCATAACTCTGCTAAACACAGAGTTAAAGATTTTGGCCAAGATCCTGACGAATCGCTTGCAGCTAGTTGCCGAGTCTCTGTTGGAACCGGATCAGACTTGTTCTGTGAAGGGACGAACAATTCAGAGCAACCTGCACTTGATCCGCACGATCGTAGAGGGTGTAGAAGACGACGAAGAGGCCGCGCTGATCAATTTGGATCAGTCCAAGGCATTTGATAGGATTGACCATGGCTACCTGGCTGCTGTCCTGCAGGCCGCCGGATTCAAACCCGACTTCAGCCGCTGGATTAGCCTTCTGTATCGCTCCCCCAAGGCTGTGGTACAGGTGAACGGGAAGCTGTCGAGCGCTTTCGCGCTGTCTAGGTCGGTCCGACAGGGTTGTCCACTGTCGCCTCTCCTTTACGTCCTGGCGTTGGAGCCTCTCCTTCGCCGGCTAAGGGACGAGACGTGCAGTCCGGTCCTGCGTGGAATTGCTGTCCCTGGAGGAGCTCGAGCCAGGGTTTCCGCGTACGCCGATGACGTAACGACCTTTGTGTCCTCCCGCAGGGACATAAGGGCGGTACAGAAGGCGCTTGAACGGTACGAACAGGTAACAGGGGCCAGAATTAACCGCGACAAGTCGTCCGGCTTGCGGTTAGGTGCCTGGAAGGGTGTTTCCCTCCCGGGGCCCTTCGACTGGACGGACGGGCCGGTCAAGCTCCTCGGAGTTTGGTTCGGTCCGGACTTACAGTTGGAGAAAAACTGGTCAGAAGTACAGGCAAAGGTCGGCGCGTCGGTCGAGATTTGGCGTCGGCGGAGTCTCTCCGTGAAGGGTCTGGCGGAGGTGTGTAATACATACCTCTTTCCCAGAATCCTTTACCGGCTGTCTGTACTTCCCCTTTGTGACGATCATGAGAAGGCGCTCGAGCGTTTGCTATTCTCCTGTCTTTGGAGAGGACGCAAACACATGGTCGACAAAGGAGTCTGTTGCCTCCGTCCGTGTCAAGGGGGTCTGGGGATGCCACACTTGAGGAGCCACGTGCTCGCTTCGAGGTTGGCATTCCTCAGGCGCGCGTTGGAGGAAGATCGGTTGCTTGCGGGGGTAGTGAGGGACATGTTCCCTAGCCTCACTATCACTCCCCCGCTCCTAAGGACTAGCAATAGGCCTTGGGGGCGGCCGAAATTCCTGCTCGAATGTCTGACGGCCCTTCGGGCCATTCCATGGTCCAGTGACCTTTCACGGCCTAGGAGAATCTTCTATCGGGGATTAGTGGAGGGCGCCGTGAAGGATGAACTGTGGAGTAAGCTCGGCATGTCGAGAGAGGAGTATCGCTCTCATTGGTCTTGGGCGCCAGGTGCGGATTGGCTCAACAACTCTGAGTTTTCTCTGACCTGGCGATTGGCTAGGAATGGTTTGTCTCTCAACGACAAGCGGTTCGCAATGGGCCTGGCGGATTTGCCAGATTGTGAACGTTGCGTCCTTGGAATTAAGGAGACGTCTGCGCACGCCTTCTTCCATTGTTCGCGCGTTCGCCCGTTGTGGGCGCGTGTTGGCGAGTTGACTGCTCGTATCGCGCCGCGGGAGCTTGTGCTCATTGATCGCGCATACGCTGTGGACAATGTGTCGCCCCCGTACTCTGGAGTGAAGCGGATGGTGTTTCTGTCGCTACTGGCCACGGCTAGAATGGTGATTTGGATGACGCGTCTGGAGGAAGTCTTGCGGGGAGGTCGTCTTTCGGATCAGGATCTAATCCGATATTTTGAGCACCAGCTCAAAATTAAGATTAGAACTGAACGGAAACGGCTGCACCCGACAGAGTTCAGCGAAAGGTGGGTATATGCAGCGAGCCTGGTTCGCGTGACCGGGGCTAGCCTTGATTTTCTCTTTTAGATCTGCTAGTTGCATCGGGGTGGATTCCTTTGGAACCCCGCCCGTGGTTAAGGTAGAAGTCTCTTTTGTGCCTAGTTAATGTGAGTGAATGTGTTTGTCCTGGCCTGTTCCCGGCTTCATTGCTTTTGTTATGATCCAGTTCGAGATTCCCATTGTCCAAGTATTATTTTGTCCCGTTTTCACTCTCGGCTGGGTCAGCCTTATACATTCTCCAGTCCAATTTATTTTTGCCCCCTGCTTATCCATTCCCCTTAGAAAGAGAGCTGCTTGATTTTGTCCTTTTTTAAGGCAGAATACAGTGGCCTCTTTAATTATGTGGGTGTGTTTGGGTCTTACTAACATTGTGTATATATATTCATTTGAAATTGTTTTTGTTTTGGGGACTTTTGTTTCTTCATTCCCCCTTCCCATCATGTCATTTCAGGAATAAAGTTTTAAATTTATTTTTGTACACTATTGTATATATTGTAAAAATCAGAAATTTTTATGTACATTTGGGGTGTTTTTAGGTCCCCGGTATGATTTTGCGGTATTTTGGTGCTTGATAGGTATGAGTGTTGATGGACAAATTTTTATGGTGAATGAGAAAATTGTAACGTATGTATGGGTCGTGAATCGGATTAGCTAGGTATAAGATAGTTACTGAAGACCATCCCAAGTTTTTGTGTCCCCTCCCATTTGTTGGCCTTGTGCCAGAATTTGTAATTTATTGCAAATAAATAATTACCACCCCTTTCCTACCCGGCTTTTTGTTGTGTAGTGAATGGTAATAAGAGCAAGGTTTGACATTTGTTCCGCAGTGATATTTGTTAGTTCCTTGTTTCTTGACAATCTGGTTTTCCAGCCCGAGTTTATAGCTCGGGCCACGGTAAAGTAGCGTTTCTCGCGCGAAACACCGGAAAAACAGTTGTCCGGTGTTCGGCCACTTTGTGGCAATGGCCACAGATGGGCCGGTGGAAGTCGTTCCCCCCACCACGGCGTCGGTGGGAGGAAAGGAGGGGGATTGGGCTTTACCGCCTCGGGATAATCCCCCTTCAGTACCAGTAGTAACAGTAGCAGCACTAGCAGCAGGATCCGGAACTGTACCGGCACCGGCAGCAGCAGCACCTGGATCCCCCAAACCTTCAACCTCTGGATGGAAAGGAGGAAAGGTCCCGATGAAGGGGGAAACTTACTATGAAGAGCTGCGGAAAAACAAATACGCAAACTACATTTCGGGCACAGAGCTGTTGTCGGTACCAGAAGAGTTGGCGGTGGTCGAGGCCAGGATCATATCCCTCATTACGAAGGACCCCAAAACTCACAAGTTGGTGGGGATTAACAGGGAGAAGTTTGAAGAGGCCATTAAGACCCTAGAAATCAAAGCCAAGGCTATAGCGAGACGAACTGGCGCTACATGGGACGTCCTGCTTGGCTCGGCCGAGGAGGCCAGGCAGCTGTCCGGAGTGGTCCTGGAGACCAAAACACTCCTGTTTCAAACGGAGTACATGGGGACGCGTAAGGTAAAAATTACATTACACGGCGTCCCCATGGACATTTCCCAGGACCATATTGGGGCCTTTTTTGCCCAGTATGGAAAGGTTGCGGAGGTCTCGGCGTTGCGCTCCAAGGCGGGTTTCCTGTCCGGGGACATGGCCCTGCAGGTGACCCTTTCCAAGGAAAAGATCGCTGAAATTCCAAACATCCTCACCTGCAGGAAGCGTGCGATTTTTGTAATTGTTGAGGGCAGGAAACCCTGCTGTTGGGCCTGTGGGGCGGCGGATCACGTCGCTAAGGCGTGCCCAACAAAGAATCCGGCCCCGAAGGCCCAGCCAACCAAGAGGCAGGATGGACCGGCGGAGAAGGGAAAATCAGCACCTCCAACACCAACATCAGCATCATCAGCACCAGCACCAGGAGCAAACAAGGAGGGCGAGTGGCAGGTGGTGGCAAGGAAGAAGACTAAAACGCCTTCACCTGTGAAGGTGCCGTCACCTGCCAAGGCTCCTGCAAATACAAAGGAGCCCGCAGCGGTAAAATCGCCTCCTAAACAGGGGAAGGTGAAAAAACCTCCCCAAATTGAAGAACCGGAGGAAGAAGAACGGATGGAGGTACAGAGATCCTCATCCCTGAAACGCGGCAGGGAAGACAGAGAGGAGGAGCATCGAGAGAGCCCGAAAAGCAGGCGGAGAAGCAGAAGTAGGGAGAAAAGGATTCCTTCAACACCCAAGTGCTCGTCTCTGCCTGCTTCTCCGGAGAGGCAAAGTTATGCCCAAAAGGCAAGGAGCCTTCCCTCGTCCCCGCGGAAAGCTTCCCAGTCCCCAGCCTTTAAATTGACCCCACTAAGACCTGCATCTTCAACCCCCACTCCCTCCCCTTCTCCTATGCCCACTCCCACTCGGGCAAAAAAGAAAAAAGCCCTGCCCCAGGGGGAAGCACTCATGAGAGTGAATGAGGACGTTGCCTCAGAATGGTCCTCCCAGAGGCGCAAGTTACTAAAACCCCTGCTGAGGCTGACCTCGGTGGACGGCGTTTCGGTGGAGGATCCCAGGAACTTTTCCCAGGCCCCAGGAGTAATTACCCTTGTGAGAAATACCGGGGGTAACCTGAGGGTCTGGGACCACATTTCCGAAGTCAAGAGACTCTATCCAAAAATCAGGATGGTTCAGGAGAATACTCCTGAACTTAAAAAAATGTCAAAAAATTGTGCGGGGAGGTTCCCTGTTTTACTCCACCCCAGTCTTTATAGGGTGGTAAAACTAACTTACCCCACGGACGTCGGCGGGATTGTCCTAGACGGGCGGATTACGTCCGATGTAGGAACGGGTTCCCTAGGACAGTCCGTCGGGGTCCTTTCTGCTAAAGATTTCCGTCCCGTATGCAATTAGAGAGCCTTTGTTGCCTGTTTTTTCTTTTTTCTTTTTCAGGTTTAAAAGATGTCTATTAAGATAGCCAGCTTGAATGCGAAGGGCCTGAGGGATCGGGGTAAGGCGGCTCGCCTGCTTCGTGACCTCTTGTCCTTCGGCGTGGATGTGGCCGCGATCCAAGAGACTCACTTTGTTTGCGAAGTCGACTCGTGTGTGCTGTCTAACGACTTTGTCGTCTATTCAGCATATGGGAGCCGGCAAGCCAGAGGTGTTTCTTTGCTGGTCAAGCGTACCCTGGACGCGAAGGTTGACCTTGTCCATGTCGGTGCCGAGGGCCGGCTGATCGTGGCCGATATTGCAGTGAAAAGCAAATTGTTCCGGCTGATTGTGGTTTATGCGCCCAATAAGCAAGGTGAGCGTGTCTCTTTCTTTCGGCTGTTGGAGCCCTTTATGGTGCATTCAACACGGCTAATCTTAGTTGGGGACTGGAATGCCATCCTAACCCCCAAATGGGATAGAGGGAGGGGCGCTAGCGGGAGGAATGATGATCGTAGCCTGGTTGATCTGATCGACGAATTTGGTCTCGTCGATAGATACCGGGTCGATCATCCGGATGGGAGTATGTGGACGTGGGCGCTTAATTGGCCTTCTACCCGGGTATCTGCGTACCTGGATAGGATGTTAGTGAGAGTGGCCGACATAGACTTCTTAGAATGTCCAACGTTCCACTGGCTAGGCTACACGGACCACAAACTCGTTTGTGCCCGTGTGGTGTTAGACTTTAGGCCTAGGTTGGCTGGTTATTGGAAGTTCAATCAGTCCTTACTGGACAGGCGGGACTTTCGTGACCAGCTGACAAAACTAGTTCAGCGGGCGTTAATTGGGCGAGTCATTGGGAATAAGTGGTGGGTTAACCTTAAGGACTCCATTAGGTCTTTCGCCACCAAATATAGCCAGCGGCTCAAACTAGATAAGGCTGCGGAGGCAAAGACACTTAGTGCTAATTTCGCCCGGGCGGAGGCTGGTGGGGATCCCCTAGAGATAGCCTTAGCCAGGGAGGCCCTGAGGCGCACGACTAGCGAGCGCTATATGGGCCAGGTAATTAGAGCTAAGTTAAGCAAGATGTCTTCCGAAGCTGTGAACATGGGCGCAGAACTGCGCAAGGAAGAAATTCGTCGGGCCGGCGATCGGTACATTCGAGAGGTGCGCGACCCGGAGGGACATCTCCTTAGGTCCACTGACGACATGTGCGAGGCGTTCCGGCAGCATTTCGAACACCGGTTTACCAAGGAGCCTGGTCTCCGTGACGAGGAGTTTCGCAGCTATTTGGCTGACTTTCCCCGGCTTTTGCCGGCTGAAGCGGCTAGCTGCGAAGGGGAGATTACGGAGGACGAAGTCTACGCGGCTTTGAAGAAGACCGGCAGTGGCAAGTCGCCAGGTTTGGATGGTTTGCCCTATGAATTGTACTTGAGGATGTCGCACCTTTTTGTCCCGCTCTTGACTGTCGTGTTCAACCACTGGTTTCGGCAGGGGTCCATCCCCGGTCGGATCACCAGGGGCGTGATCACGCTGTTGGGAAAAGGCAAGAAGGTTGGGCGGGGATTAGATGATTACAGGCCCTCCATAACTCTGCTAAACACAGAGTTAAAGATTTTGGCCAAGATCCTGACGAATCGCTTGCAGCTAGTTGCCGAGTCTCTGTTGGAACCGGATCAGACTTGTTCTGTGAAGGGACGAACAATTCAGAGCAACCTGCACTTGATTCGCACGATCGTAGAGGGTGTAGAAGACGACGAAGAGGCCGCGCTGATCAATTTGGATCAGTCCAAGGCATTTGATAGGATTGACCATGGCTACCTGGCTGCTGTCCTGCAGGCCGCCGGATTCAAACCCGACTTCAGCCGCTGGATTAGCCTTCTGTATCGCTCCCCCAAGGCTGTGGTACAGGTGAACGGGAAGCTGTCGAGCGCTTTCGCGCTGTCTAGGTCGGTCCGACAGGGTTGTCCACTGTCGCCTCTCCTTTACGTCCTGGCGTTGGAGCCTCTCCTTCGCCGGCTAAGGGACGAGACGTGCAGTCCGGTCCTGCGTGGAATTGCTGTCCCTGGAGGAGCTCGAGCCAGGGTTTCCGCGTACGCCGATGACGTAACGACCTTTGTGTCCTCCCGCAGGGACATAAGGGCGGTACAGAAGGCGCTTGAACGGTACGAACAGGTAACAGGGGCCAGAATTAACCGCGACAAGTCGTCCGGCTTGCGGTTAGGTGCCTGGAAGGGTGTTTCCCTCCCGGGGCCCTTCGACTGGACGGACGGGCCGGTCAAGCTCCTCGGAGTTTGGTTCGGTCCGGACTTACAGTTGGAGAAAAACTGGTCAGAAGTACAGGCAAAGGTCGGCGCGTCGGTCGAGATTTGGCG
>JBBBDQ010005231.1:0-15579 GCA_037127315.1 Ascarosepion bandense | reverse complement strand
TGTGTGGGGCAGAGTTGAGTGAGAGACCAATGAAACTCCTTGCAATATCAAAGATAAACTAAAGGCAAGGATTATGGCAGCACATCACCCTTTACATATGGCTACCTACCTGCCCAGACTGAAACCCCCATTGATTATTATGTGTGGGGCAGAGTTATGAGAGACCAAAACTCCTTGTAATATCAAAGATAAAACTGTGGCAAAGGATTATGTGGCAGCACATCATACCCTTACATATGGCTACCTACCTGCCCAGACTGAAAACCCCCTTGATTATTATGTGTGGGGCAGAGTTGAGTGAGAGACCAACAAACTCCTTGTAATATCAAAGATAAACTAAAGGCAAGGATTATGGCAGCACATCACCCCCTACATATGGCTACCTACCTGCCCAGACTGAAACTCCCTTGATTATTATGTGGGGCAGAGTTGAGTGAGAGACCAACAAAACTCCTTGTAATATCAAAGATAAACTAGCAAGGATTATGGCAGCACATCACCCCTTACATATGGCTACCTACCTGCCCAGACTGAAACCCCATTGATTATTATGTGTGGGGCAGAGTTGAGTGAGAGACCAACAAAAACTCCTTGTAATATCAAAGATAAACTAAAGGCAAGGATTATGGCAGCACATCACCCTTACATATGGCTACCTACCTGTCCAGACTGAAACCCCATTGATTATTATGTGTGGGGCAGAGTTGGAGTGAGAGACCAACAAAACTCCTTGTAATATCAAAGATGAACTGAAGGCAAACATTATGGCAGCACATCACCCCTTACATATGGCTACCTACCTGCCCAGAATGAAACCCTTGATTATTAGCAGAGTTGAGTGAGAGACCAACAAAACTCCTTGTAATATCAAAGATGAACTGAAGGCAAACATTATGGCAGCACATCACCCCTTACATATGGCTACCTACCTGCCCAGACTGAAACCCCTTTGATTATGGGTGGGGCACAGTTGACTGAGACCAACAAAACTCCCTTGTACATCGTGATGAACTGAAGGCAAACATTATGGCAGCACATCACCCCTTACACAGAGATACCTACCTGCCCAGACTGAAACCCCATTGATTATTACGTGTGGGGCAGAGTTGAGTGAGAGACCAACAAAACTCCTTGTAATATCAAAGATGAACTGGAAGGCAAACATTATGGCAGCACATCACCCCTTACATATGGCTACCACCTGCCCAGACTGAAACCCCCTTGATTATTATGGGTGGGGCACAGTTGACTGAGAGACCAACAAACTCCTTGTAATATCAAAGATGAACTGAAGGCAAAACATTATGGCAGCACATCACCCCTTACATATGGCTACCTACCTGCCCAGACTGAACCCCTTGATTATTATGGGGCAGAGCTGAGTGAGAGACCAACAAAACTCCTTGTAATATCAAAGATGAACTGAAGGCAAACATTATGGCAGCACATCACCCCTTACATATGGCTACCTACCTGCCCAGACTGAAACCCCCTTGATTATTATGGTGGGGCAATATTGACTGAGAGACCAACAAAACTCCTTGTAATATCAAAGATGAACTGAAGGTAAACATTATGGCAGCACATCACCCTTTACATATGGCTACCTACCTGCCCAGACTGAAACCCCCTTGATTATTATGGGTGGGGCACAGTTGACTGAGAGACCAACAAAACTCCTTGTAATATCAAAGATGAACTGAAGGTAAACATTATGGCAGCACATCACCCCCTTACATATGGCTACCTACCTGCCCAGACCAAACCCCCTTGATTATTATGGGTGGCACAGTTGACTGAGAGACCAACAAACTCCTTGTAATATCAAAGATGAACTGAAGGTGAAACATTGTTTAGCAGCACATCACCCCTTACATATGGCTACCTACCTGCCCAGACTGAAACCCCCTTGATTATTATGGGTGGGGCACAGTTGACTGAGAGACCAACAAAACTCCTTGTAATATCAAAGATGAACTGAAGGCAAACATTATGGCAGCACATCACCCCTTACATATGGCTACCTACCTGCCCAGACTGAAACCCCATTGATTATTACATGCGGGGGTGAGTTGAGTGAGAGACCAACAAAACTCCTTGTATACATCAAAGATGAACTGAAGCAAACATTATGGCAGCACATCACCTCACATATGGCTACCTACCTGCCCAGACTGAAACCCCATTGATTATTATGTGGGGCAGAGTTGAGTGAGAGACCAACAAACTCCTTGTAATATCAAAGATGAACTGAAGGCAAACATTATGGCAGCACATCACCCCTTACATATGGCTACCTACCTGTCCAGATCAAACCCCATTATTATTTACGTGGGGCAGAGTTGAGTGAGAGACCAACAAAACTCCTTGTAATATCAAAGATGAACTGAAGGGCAAACATTATGGCAGTACATCACCCTTACATATGGCTACCTACCTGTCCAGACTGAAAACCCCATTGGATTATTAATGTGCAGGGCAGAGTTGGAGGGAGAGACCAACAAAACTCCTTGTAATATCAAAGATGAACTGAAGGTAAGAAACATTATGGCAGCACATCACCCCTTACATATGGCTACCTACCTGCCCAGAATGAAACCCCCTTGATTATTATGTGTGGGGCAGAGTTGAGTGAGAGACCAACAAAACTCCTTGTAATATCAAAGATGAATCAGCGCAAAGATTATGGCAGCACATCACCACTTACATATGGCTACCTACCTGCCCAGACTGAAACCCCCTTGATTATTATGTGGGGCAGAGTTGAGAGACCAACAAAACTCCTTGTAATATCAAAGATAAACTAAAGGCAAGGATTATGGCACATCACCCCTACATATGGCTACCTACCTGTCCAGACTGAAACCCCTTGATTATTATGCAGAGTTGGAGTGAGAGACCAACAAAACTCCTTGTAATATCAAAGATAAAACTAAAGGCAAGGATTATGGCACATCACCCCTTACATATGGCTACCTACCTGTCCAGACTGAAACCCCTTGATTATTATGTGTGGGGCAGAGTTTGAGGAGAGACCAACAAAACTCCTTGTAATATCAAAGAGAACTGAAGGCAGAACATTATGGCAGCACATCACCCCTTACATATGGCTACCTACCTGTCCAGACTGAAACCCCCTTGATTATTATGTGTGGGGCAGAGTTGAGTGAGAGACCAACAAAACTCCTTGTAATATCAAAGATAAACTAAAGGCAAGGATTATGGCACATCACCCCTTACATATGGCTACCTACCTGCCCAGACTGAAACCCCTGATTTATTAATAGTGGGGCAGAGCGAGTGAGAGACCAACAAAATCTCTTGTAATATCAAAGATAAACTAAAGGCAAGGATTATGGCAGCACATCACCCCTTACATATGGCTACCTACCTGTCCAGACTGAAACCCCTTGATTATTATGTGTGGGGCAGAGTTGAGTGAGAGACCAACAAAACTCCTTGTAATATCAAAGATGAACTGAAGGAAAGACAGGCAGCACATCACCCTCTACATATGGCTACCTACCTGTCCAGACTGAAACCCCCTTGATTATTATGGGGCAGAGTTGAGTGAGAGACCAACAAAACTCCTTGTAATATCAAAGATGAACTGAAGGCAAACATTATGGCAGCACATCACCCCTTACATATGGCTACCTACCTGCCCAGACTGAAACCCCCTTGATTATTATGTGTGGGGCAGAGTTGAGTGAGAGACTCAACAAAACTCCTTGTAATATCAAAGATGAACTGAAGGGTAAAAGATGTGGCAGCACATCACCCCTTACATATGGCTACCTACCTGTCCAGACTGAAACCCCATTGATTATTACGTGTGGGGCAGAGTTGGAGGAGAGACCAAATAAACTCCTTGTAATATCAAGATGAACTGAAGGCAAGGATTATGGCAGCACATCACCCCTTACATATGGCTACCTACCTGCCCAGACTGAAACCCCCTTGATTATTATGTGGGGCAGAGTTGAGTGAGAGACCAACAAACCTTGTAATATCAAAGATGAACTGAAGGTAAAGATTATGGCAGCACATCACCCCTTACATATGGCTACCTACCTGTCCAGACTGAAACCCCATTGATTATTACGTGTGGGGCAGAGTTGAGTGAGAGACCAACAAAACTCCTTGTAATATCAAAGATGAACTGAAGGCAAGGATTATGGCAGCACATCACCCCTTACATATGGCTACCACTCCAGACTGAAACCCCCTTGATTATTATGTGTGGGGCAGAGTTGAGTGAGAGACCAACAAAACTCCTTGTAATATCAAAGATGAACTGGCAGAAACATTATGGCAGCACATCACCCCTTACATATGGCTACCTACCTTGCCCAGAATGAAACCCCTTGATTATTATGTGTGGGGCAGAGTTGAGTGAGAGACCAACAACAAAACTCCTTGTAATATCAAAGATGAACTGAAGGCAAACATTATGGCAGCACATCACCCCTTACATATGGCTACCTACCTGCCCAGACTGAAACCCCATTGATTATTGTGGGGGGAGATGCCAGAGGAGACCAACAAAACTCCTTTGTAATATCAAAGATGAACTGAAGAAAAGATTATGGCAGCACATCACCCCTTACATATGGCTACCTACCTGCCCAGACTGAAACCCCTCTTTGATTATTATGTGTGTGAGCCAGGGGAGAGACCAACAAAACTCCTTGTAATATCAAAGATGAACTGAAGTAAAACATTATGCAGCACATCACCCCTTACATATGGCTACCTACCTGCCCAGAATGAAACCTCTGATTATTATGTGTGGGCAGAGTTGAGTGAGAGACCAACAAAACTCCTTGTAATATCAAAGATGAACTGAAGGCAAAGATTATGGCAGCACATCACCCCTTACATATGGCTACCTACCTGCCCAGACTGAAACCCCCATTGGATTACAGTGTGTGGGGCAGAGTTGGAGTGAGAGACCAACAAACTCCTTGTAATATCAAAGATGAACTGAAGGGAACATTATGTGGCAGCACATCACCCCCTTACATATGGCTACCTACCTGCCCAGACTGAAACCCCCTTGATTATTATGTGTGGGGCACAGTTGAGTGAGAGACCAACAAAACTCCTTGTAATATCAAAGATGAACTGAAGGCAAACATTATGGCAGTACATCACCCCTTACATATGGCTACCTACCTGCCCAGAATGAAACCCCTTGATTATTATGTGTGGGGCAGAGTTGAGTGAGAGACCAACAAAACTCCTTGTAATATCAAAGATGAACTGAAGGCAAACATTATGGCAGCACATCACCCCTTACATATGGCTACCTACCTGCCCAGAATGAAACCCCTTTGATTATTATGTGTGGGGCAGAGTTGAGTGAGAGACCAACAAAACTCCTTGTATTATCAAAGATGAACTGAAGGTAAAGATTATGGCAGCACATCACCCCCCACATATGGCTACCTACCTGCCCAGACTGAAACCCCAATACTATTATGTGTGGGGCAGAGAGTTGAGTGAGAGACCAACAAAACTCCTTGTAATATCAAAGATGAACTGAAGTGTTAAGCATTATGGCACATCACCCCTTACATATGGCTACCTACCTGCCCAGACTGAAACCCCCTTGATTATTATGTGGGGCAGAGTTGAGTGAGAGACCAACAAAACTCCTTGTAATATCAAAGATGAACTGAAGGCAAACATTATGGCAGCACATCACCCTTACATATGGCTACCTACCTGCCCAGAATGAAACCCCCTTGATTATTATGTGTGGGGCAGAGTTGAGTGAGAGACCAACAAAACTCCTTGTAATATCAAAGATGAACTGAAGGAACATTAGTGGCAGCACATCACCCCTTACATATGGCTACCTACCTGCCCAGACTGAAACCCCATTGATTATTATGTGTGGGCAGATGAGTGAGAGACCAACAAACTCCTTGGTAATATCAAAGATGAACTGAAGGGTAAAGATTATGGCAGCACATCACCCCTTACATATGGTTACCCACCTGCCCAGACTGAAACCCCTTGATTATTATGTGTGGGGTAGAGTTGAGGGAGAGACCAACAAAACTCCTTGTAATATCAAAGATGAACTGAAGGCAAACATTATGGCAGCACATCACCCCTTACATATGGCTACCTACCTGCCCAGAATGAAACCCCCTTGATTATTATGTGTGGGGCAGAGTTGAGTGAGAGACCAACAAACTCCTTGTAATATCAAAGATGAACTGAAGGCAAAGATTATGGCAGCACATCACCCCTTACATATGGCTACCTACCTGCCCAGACTGAAACCCCATTGATTATTATGTGGGGTAGAGTTGAGTGAGAGACCAACAAACTCCTTGTAATATCAAAGATGAACTGGAAGGGCAAACATTATGGCACATCACCCCTTACATATGGCTACCTACCTGCCCAGACTGAAACCCCATTGATTATTATGGGCAGAGTTGAGGAGAGACCAACAAACTCCTTGTAATATCAAAGATGAACTGAAGGCAAACATTATGGCAGCACATCACCCTTACATATGGCTACCTACCTGTCCAGACTGAAACCCCCTTGATTATTGTGTGGGGCAGAGTTGAGTGAGAGACCAACAAACTCCTTGTAATATCAAAGATGAACTGAAGGCAAACATTATGGCAGCACATCACCCCTTACATATGGCTACCTCACCTGCCCAGACTGAAAACCCCCTTGATTATTATGTGTGGTAGAGTTGAGTGAGAGACCAACAAACTCCTTGTAATATCAAAGATGAACTGAAGGCAACATTGGTGGCAGCACATCACCCCTTACATATGGCTACCTACCTGTCCACAGACTGAAACCCCCTTGATTATTATGTGTGGGGCAGAGTTGAGTGAGAGACCAACAAAACTCCTTGTAATATCAAAGATGAACTGAAGGCAAACATTATGGCAGCACATCACCCCTTACATATGGCTACCTACCTGCCCAGACTGAAACCCCCTTGATTATTATGTGTGGGGCAGAGTTGAGTGAGAGACCAACAAAACTCCTTTGTAATATCAAAGATGAACTGAAGGCAAACATTATGGCAGCACATCACCCTTACATATGGCTACCTACCTGCCCAGAATGAAACCCCCCTGATTATTATGTGTGGGGCAGAGTTGAGTGAGAGACCAACAAAACTCCTTGTACATCAAAGATGAACTGAAGGCAAACATTATGGCAGCACATCACTCCTTACATGGCTACCTACCTGCCCAGACTGAAACCCCTGATTATTATGGGGCAGTAGAGTTGAGTGAGAGACCAACAAAACTCCTTGTAATATCAAAGATGAACTGGAAGGCAAGGATTATGGCAGCACACTGCCCCTTACATATGGCTACCTACCTGCCCAGAACAAACCCCCTTGATTATTATGTGTGGGGCAGAGGCTGAGGAGAGACCAACAAAACTCCTTGTAATATCAAAGATGAAGGCAAAGATTATGGCAGGTTAGCCACCCCTTACATATGGCTACCTCCACTGCCCAGACTGAAACTCCATTGATTATTATGTGTGGGCAGAGTTGAGTGAGAGACCAACAAAACTCCTTGTAATATCAAAGATGAACTGAAGGTAAAGGGATTATGCATGTGGTTAAGCAGCACATCACCCCTTACATATGGCTACCTACCTGCCCAGAATGAAACCCCTTGATTATTATGTGGGGCAGAGTTGAGTGAGACCAACAAAACTCCTTGTAATATCAAAGATGAACTGAAGGCAAACATTATGGCAGCACATCACCCTTACATATGGCTACCTACCTGCCCAGAATGAAACCCCATTGATTATTATGTGTGGGGCAGAGTTGAGTGAGAGACCAACAACTCCTTGTAATATCAAAGATGAACTGAAGGCAAGGATTATGGCAGCACATCACCCTTACATATGGCTACCTACCTGCCCAGACTGAAACCCCATTGATTATTATGTGTGGGGCAGAGTTGAGTGAGAGACCAACAAAACTCCTTGTAATATCAAAGATGAACTGAAGGCAAGGATTATGGCAGCACATCACCCCTTACATATGGCTACCTACCTGCCCAGACTGAAACCCCTCGATTACTATGTGGGGCAGAGTTGAGTGAGAGACCAACAAAACTCCTTGTAATATCAAAGATGAACTGAAGGCAAAGATTATGGCAGCACATCACCCCTTACATATGGCTACCTAATACCTGCCCAGAATGAAACCCCATTGATTATTATGTGTAAAAGAGTTGAAAGTAGTAGACCCTAATAAAACTCCTTGTAATATCAAAGATGAACTGAAGGCAAGGATTATGGCAGCACATCACCCCTTACATATGGCTACCTACCTGCCCAGACTGAACCCCATTGATTATTATGTGTGGGGCAGAGTTGAGTGGAGAGACCAACAAAACTCCTTGTAATATCAAAAGATGAACTGGAAGGCAAGGATTATGGCACATCACCCCTTACATATGGCTACCTACCTGCCCAGACTGAAACCCCTTGATTATTATGTGTGGGGCAGAGTTAAGGAGAGACCAACAAAAACTCCTTGTAATATCAAAGATGAACTGAAGGCAAAGATTATGGCAGCACATCACCCCTTACATATGGCTACCTACCTGCCCAGACTGAAACCCCATTGATTATTATGTGGGGCAGAGTTGAGTGAGAGACCAACAAAACTCCTTGTAATATCAAAGATGAACTGAAGGCAAGGGGATTATGGCAGCACATCACTTACATATGGCTACCTACCTGCCCAGAATGAAACCCCCTTGATTATTATGTGTGGGGGGCAGAGTTGAGTGAGAGACCAACAAAACTCCTTGTAATATCAAAGATGAACTGAAGGCAAAGATTATGGCAGCACATATCACCCCTTACATATGGCTACCTACCTGCCCAGACTGAAACCCCATTGATTATTATGTGTGGGGCAGAGTTGAGTGAGAGACCAACAAAACTCCTTGTAATATCAAAGATGAACTGAAGGCAAGGGATTACAGCACATCACCCTCTACATATGGCTACCTACCTGCCCAGACTGAAACCCCATTGATTATTATGTGTGGGGCAGAGTTGGAGTGAGAGACCAACAAAACTCCTTGTAATACCAAAGATGAACTGAAGGCAAGGATTATGGCAGCACATCACCCCCTTACATATGGCTACCTACCTGCCCAGACTGAAACCCCATTGATTATTATGTGTGGGGCAGAGTTGAGTGAGAGACCAACAAAACTCCTTGCACATTCAAAGATGAACTGAAGGCAAGGATTATGGCAGCACATCACCCCTTACATATGTCACCTGCCCAGACTGAAACTCCCTTGATTATTATGTGTGGGGCAGAGTTGAGTGAGAGACCAACAAAACTCCTTGTAATATCAAAGATGAACTGGGGCAAAGATTATGGCAGCACATCACCCCTTACATATGGCTACCTACCTGCCCAGACTGAAACCCCATTGATTAGCCATGTGTGGGGCAGAGTTGAGTGAGGACCAACAAAACTCCTTGTAATATCGTGAAGGCAAAGATTATGGCAGCACATCACCCCTTACATATGGCTACCTACCTGCCCAGACTGAAACCCCCTTGATTATTATGTGTGGGGGCAGAGTTGAGGGAGAGACCAACAAACTCCTTGTAATATCAAAGATGAACTGAAGGCAAAGATTATGCAGCACATCACCCCTTACATGGCCACTCACCTGCCCAGACTGAAACCTCCCTTGATTATTATGTGTGGGGCAGAGCTGAGGGAGAGACCAACAAAACCCTTGTAATATCAAAGATGAACTGAAGGCAAAGATTATGGCAGCACATCACCCCTTACATATGGCTACCTACCTGCCCAGACTGAAACCCCTTCTTGATTATTATGTGTGGGGCAGAGTTGAGTGAGACCAACAAAACTCCTTGTAATATCAAAGATGAACTGAAGGCAAAGATTATGGCAGCACATCACCCCTTACATGGCTACCTAGCCAGTTTCAGACTGAAACCCCATTGATTATGTGGGGCAGAGTTGAGTGAGAGACCAACAAAACTCCTTGTAATATCAAAGATGAACTGAAGGCAAGGATTATGGCAGCACATCACCCCTTACATATGGCTACCTACCTGCCCAGACTGAAACCCCCCTTGATTATTATGTGTGGGCAGAGTTGGTGGGAGAGACCAACAAAACTCCTTGTAATATCAAAGATAAACTAAAGGGCAAAGATTGGCAGCAGCACATCACCCCTTACATATGGCTACCTTACCTGTCCAGACTGAAACCCATTGATTATTATGTGTGGGGCAGAGTTGAGTGAGAGACCAACAAAACTCCTTGTAATATCAAAGATGAACTGAAGGCAAGGATTATGGCAGCACATCACCCCTTATATATGGCTACCTACCTGCCCAGACTGAAACCCCCTTGATTATTATGTGGGGCAGAGTTGAGTGGAGAGACCAACAAACTCCTTTGTAATATCAAAGATGAACTGAAGGCAAGGATTATGGCAGCACATCACCCCTTACATATGGCTAAGCCCACCTGCCCAGACTGAAACCCCCTTGATTATTATGTGGGGCAGAGTTTAGTGAGAGACCAACAAAACTCCTCTGTAATATCAAAGATAAACTAAAGGCAAAGATTATGGCACATCACCCTTTACATATGGCTACCTACCTGCCCAGACTGAAACCCCATTGATTATTATGTGTGGGGCAGCTGGAGTGAGACCACCAAAACCCTGTAAATATCAAAGATGAACTGAAGGCAAAGATTATGGCAGCACATCACCCTTACATATGGCTACCTACCTGCCCAGACTGAAACCTCCCTTGATTATTATGTGGGGCAGCTGGAGGGAGAGACCAACAAAACTCTCGTAATATCAAAGATGAACTGAAGGCAAAGATTATGGCAGCACATCACCCTTACATATGGCTACCTACCTGCCCAGACTGAAACCCCTTGATTATTATGTGTGGGGCAGAGTTGAGGGAGAGACCAACAAAACTCCTTGTAATATCAAAGATAAACTAAAGGCAAAGATTATGGCAGCACATCACCCCTTACATATGGCTACCTACCTGCCCAGACTGAAACCCCATTGATTATTATGTGTGGGGCAGAGTTGAGTGAGAGACCAACAAAACTCCTTGTAATATCAAAGATGAACTGAAGGCAAAGATTATGGCAGCACATCACCCTTACATATGGCTACCTACCTGCCCAGACTGAAACCCCCTTGATTATTATGTGTGGGGCAGAGTTGAGGGAGACCAACAAAACTCCTTGTAATATCAAAGATGAACTGAAGGAAAAGATTAAGGCAGCACATCACCTTACATATGGCTACCTACCTGCCCAGACTGAAACCCCATTGATTATTATGTGGGGCAGAGTTGAGGAGAGACCAACAAACCTTTGTAATATCAAAGATGAACTGAAGGCAAAGATTATGGCAGCACATCACCCCTTACATATGGCTACCTACCTGCCCAGACTGAAACCCCCTTGATTATTATGTGGGGCAGAGTTGAGGGAGAGACCAACAAACTCCTTGTAATATCAAAGATGAATCTGAAGGCAAAGATTATGGCAGCACATCACCCTACATATGGCTACCTACCTGCCCAGACTGAAACCCCCTTTAATATTATGTGTGGGGCAGAGTTGAGTGGAGAGACCAACAAAACTCCTTGTAATATCAAAGATGAACTGAAGGCAAAGATTATGGCAGCACATCACCCCTTACATATGGCTACCTACCTGCCCAGACTGAAACCCCTTTGATTATTATGTGTGGGGCAGAGTTGAGTGAGAGACCAACAAAACTCCTTGTAATATCAAAGATGAACTGAAGGCAAAGATTATGGCAGCATCACCCCAAAGCATATGGCTACCTACCAGCCCAGACTTTCAGAAACCCCATTGGATTATTATGTGTGGGGCAGAGTTGAGTGAGACCAACAAAACTCCTTGTAATATCAAAGATGAACTGAAGGCAAGGATTATGGCAGCACATCACCCCCTTACATATGGCTACCTACCTGCCCAGACTGAAACCCCTTGATTATTATGTGTGGGGCAGAGCTGAGGGAGAGACCAACAAAACTCCTTGTAATATCAAAGATAAACTAAAGGCAAAGATTATGGCAGCACATCACCTCACATATGGCTACCTAATTGTCCAGACTGAAACCCTACTGATTATTATGTGTGGGGCAGAGTTGAGTGAGAGACCAACAAAACTCCTTGTAATATCAAAGATGAACTGAAGGCAAGGATTATGGCAGCACATCACCCTTACATATGGCTACCTACCTGCCCAGACTGAAAACCCCTTTGATTATTATGTGTGGGGCAGAGTTGAGTGTGGAGAGACCAACAAAACTCCTTGTAATATCAAAGATGAACTGAAGGCAAGGATTATGGCAGCACATCACCCCTTACATATGGCTACCTACCTGCCCAGACTGAACCCCTTGATTATTATGTGTGGGGCAGAGTTGAGGAGAGACCAACAAAACTCCTTGTAATATCAAAGATAAAACTAAAGATTATGGCACATCACCCCTGCCATGGCTACCTACCTGCCCAGACTGAAACCCCATTGATTATTATGTGTGGGGCAGAGCTGAGGAGAGACCAACAAACTCTGTAATATCAAAGATGAACTGAAGGCAAAGATTATGGCAGCACATCACCCCTTACATATGGCTACCTACCTGCCCAGACTGAAACCCCCTTTGATTATGTGTGGGGCAGAGTTGAGTGAGAGACCAACAAAACTCCTTGTAATATCAAAGATGAACTGAAGGCAAGGATTATGGCAGCACATCACCCCTTACATATGGCTACCTAATGCCCAGACTGAAACCCCTTGATTATTATGTGTGGGGCAGAGTTGAGTGAGAGACCAACAAAACTCCTTGTAATATCAAAGATGAACTGTATTGCAAGGATTACAGCACATCACCCCTTACATATGGCTACCTACCTGCCCAGACTGAAACCCCTTGATTATTATGTGTGGGGGCAGAGTTGAGTGAGAGACCAACAAAACTCCTTGTAATATCAAAGATGAACTGAAGGCAAGGATTATGGCAGCACATCACCCCTTACATAGTGGCTGCCTACCTGCCCAGACTGAAACCCCTTGATTATTATGTGTGGGGCAGAGTTGGAGTGAGAGACCAACAAAACTCCTTGTAATATCAAAGATGAACTGAAGGCAAACATTATGGCAGCACATCACCCTCAGCATATGGCTACCTACCTGCCCAGACTGAAACCCCATTGATTATTATGTGTGGGGCAGAGTTGGAGTGAGAGACCAACAAAACTCCTTGTAATATCAAAGATGAACTGGAAGGCAAGGATTATGGCAGCACATCACCCTCAGCATATGGCTACCTACCTGCCCAGACTGAAACCCCATTGATTATTATGTGTGGGGCAGAGTTATGAGAGACCAACAAAACTCCTTGTAATATCAAAGATGAACCGAAGGCAAGGATTATGGCAGCACATCACCCCTTACAGGCTATGGCTACTCTACCTGCCCAGACTGAAACCCCCTTTATTATGTGGGGCAGAGTTGAGGGAGAGACCAACAAAACTCCTTGTAATATCAAAGATAAACTAAAGGTAAAGATTATGGCAGCACATCACCCCTTACATATGGCTACCTACCCAAGCCCAGACTGAAACCCCTTGGATTATTATGTGTGGGGCAGAGTTGAGTGAGAGACCAACAAACTCCTTGTATTGTCAAAGATGAACCGAAGGCAAGGATTATGGCAGCACATCACCCCTTACATATGGCTACCCACCTGCCCAGACTGAACCCCCTTTTGATTATGTGTGGGGCAGAGTTGAGGAGAGACCAACAAACTCCTTGTAATATCAAAAGATAAACCACAAAGATTATACAGTACTCACCCCTTACAAGGCCATCACCTGCCCAGACTGAAACCCCAGGCTGATTTATTATGTGTGGGGCAGAGTTGAAAGAGAGATCAACAAAACTCCTTGTAATATCAAAGATGAACTGAAGGCAAAGATTATGGCAGCACATCACCCCCTTTACATATGCTGCCCACCTGCCCAGACTGAAACCCCATTGATTATTATGTGTGGGGCAGAGTTGAGTGAGAGACCAACAAAACCTTGTAATATCAAAGATGAACTGAAGGCAAGGATTATGGCAGCACATCACCCCTTACATATGGCTACCTACCTGCCCAGACTGAAACCCCCATTGATTATTATGTGTGGGGCAGAGTTATGAGAGACCAAATGTTCCTTGTAATATCAAAGATGAACTGAAGGCAAGGATTATGGCAGCACATCACCCTTACATATGGCTACCTACCTGCCCAGACTGAAACCCCATTGATTATTATGTGTGGGGCAGAGTTGGAGTGAGAGACCAACAAAACTCCTTGTAATATCAAAGATGAACGGAAGGTAAGGATTATGGCAGCACATCACCCCTTACATATGGCTACCTACCTGCCCAGACTGAAACCCCATTGATTATTATGTAAGTGTTGAGTGAGAGACCAACAAAACTCCTTTGTAATATCAAAGATGAACTGAAGGCAAGGATTATGGCAGCACATCACCCCTTACATATGGGCTACCTACCTGCCCAGACTGAAACCCCCTTGATTATGTGGGGCAGAGTTGAGTGAGAGACCAACAAAACTCCTTGTAATATCAAAGATGAACTGAAGGTAAGGATTATGGCAGCACATCACCCCCTTACATATGGCTACCTACCTGCCCAGACTGAAACCCCATTGATTATTATGTGTGGGGCAGAGTTGAGTGAGAGACCAACAAAACTCCTTGTAATATCAAAGATGAACTGAAGGCAAAGATTATATGCACATCACCCCTTACATATGGCTACCTACCTGCCCAGACTGAAACCCCTTGATTATTATGTAAGTGTATTGAGTGAGAGACCAACAAAACTCCTTGTAATATCAAAGATGAACTGAAGGAAGATTATGGCAGCACATCACCCTTACATAAGGCTACCTCCCTGCCCAGACTGAAACCCCTTGATTATTATGTGGGGCAGAGTTGGAGGAGACCAACAAAACCTCTTTTGTAATATCAAAGATAAACTAAAGGCAAAGATTATGGCAGCACATCACCCTCTACATATGGCTACCTACCTGCCCAGACTGAAACCCCATTGATTATTATGTGTGGGGCAGAGTTGAGTGAGAGACCAACAAAACTCCTTGTAATATCAAAGATGAACTGAAGGCAAAGATTATGCAGCACATCACCCCTTACATATGGCTACCTACCTGCCCAGACTGAAACCCCATTGCTGACAGTGTGTGGGGCAGAGTTGAGTGAGAGACCAACAAAACTCCTTGTAATATCAAAGACAGAACTGAAGTAGCTATCATGGCAGCACATCACCCTTTACATATGGCTACCTACTCACCAGACTGAAACCCCATTGATTATTATGTGCTAGAGCCAAGGAGAGACCAACAAAACTCCTTGTAATATCAAAGATGAACTGAAGGCAAAGATTATGGCAG
>JBBBDQ010005221.1:0-13133 GCA_037127315.1 Ascarosepion bandense | reverse complement strand
GGTGGGATCAGTGTCTTTAGGCTTAACCACCTTCACACCGTTAGGGTTTATAATGTTATTATGCATGTAGTCCCTTCTTAACCAGGTGGGGCCAGTGTCTTTAGGCTTAACCACCTTCACACAGTTAGGGTTTATAATGTTATTATGTATATGTAGCTCCCCTTACCAGGTGGGGCCAGTGTCTTTTAGGGCTTAACCACCTTCACACCTGTTAGGGTTTATAATGTTATTATGCATGTAGCTCCTTACCAGGTGGGATCAGTGTCTTTAGGCTTAACCACCTTCACCACCGTTAGGGTTTATGTCGTTATTATGCATGTAGCTTCCTTTACCAGGTGGGGCCAGTGTCTTTAGGCTTAACCACCTTCACACCGTTAGGGTTTATAATGTTATTGTGCATGTAGCTTCCTTTAATTGTGGTGGGGCCAGTGTCTTTAGGGCTTAACCACCTTCACACCGTTAGGGTTTATAATGTTATTATGCATGTAGCTCCTTGCCACAGGTGGGATCAGTGTCTTTAGGCTTAACCATCCTTCTACACCGTTAGGGTTTATAATGTTATTTATGCATGTAGCTCCTTACCAGGTGGGATCAGTGTCTTTAGGTATTAACCCACCTTTCTCTTTCACCGTTTAGGGTTTATAATGTTATTATGCATGTAGCTCCTTACCAGGTGGGATCAGTGTCTTTAGGCTTAACCACCTTCGCACCGTTAGGGTTTATAATGTTAGTTATTAGTATGTGAGTCTTTGTTATCCAGGTGGGATCAGTGTCTTTGGTGTAGGCTTAACCACCTTTCACACCGTTAGGGGTTTATAATGTTATTATGCATGTAGCTTCCTTACCAGGTGGGGCCAGTGTCTTTAGGCTTAACCACCTTCACACCGTTAGGGTTTATAATCTTATTATGCATGTAGCTCCTTACCAGGTGGGGCCAGTGTCTTTAGGCTTAACCACCTTCACACCGTTGGGGTTTATAATCTTATTATGCATGTAGTTCCTTACCAGGTGGGGCCAGTGTCTTTAGGCTTAACCACCTTCACACCGTTAGGGTTTATAATGTTATTATGCATGTAGCTCCTTACCAGGTGGGGCCAGTGTCTTTAGGCTTAACCACCTTCACACCGTTAGGGTTTATAATCTTATTATGCATGTAGCTCCTTACCAGGTGGGGCCAGTGTCTTTAGGCTTAACCACCTTCACACCGTTAGGGTTTATAATGTTATTATGCATGTAGCTCCTTACCAGGTGGGATCAGTGTCTTTAGGCTTAACCACCTTCACACCGTTAGGGTTTATAATCTTATTATGCATGTAGCTCCTTACCAGGTGGGGCCAGTGTCTTTAGGCTTAACCACCTTCACACCGTTAGGGTTTATAATGTTATTATGCATGTAGCTCCTTACCAGGTGGGGCCAGTGTCTTTAGGCTTAACCACCTTCACACGTTAGGGTTTATAATCTTATTATGCATGTAGCTCCCTTACCAGGTGGGGCCAATGTCTTTAGGCTTAACCACCTTCACACCGTTAGGGTTTATAATCTTATTATGCATGTAGCTCCTTACCAGGTGGGGCCAGTGTCTTTAGGCTTAACCACCTTCACACCGTTAGGGTTTATAATCTTATTATGCATGTAGCTCCTTACCAGGTGGGGCCAGTGTCTTTAGGCTTAACCACCTTCACACCGTTAGGGTTTATAATCTTATTATGCATGTAGCTCCTTACCAGGTGGGGCCAGTGTCTTTAGGCTTAACCACCTTCACACCGTTAGGGTTTATAATGTTATTATGCATGTAGTTCTTACCAGGTGGGGCCAGTGTCTTTAGGCTTAACCACCTTCACACCGTTAGGGTTTATAATGTTATTATGCATGTAGCTCCTTACCAGGTGGGGCCAGTGTCTTTAGGCTTAACCACCTTCACACCGTTAGGGTTTATAATGTTATTATGCATGTAGCTCCTTACCAGGTGGGCCAGTGTCTTTAGGCTTAACCACCTTCACACCGTTAGGTTTATAATCTTATTATGCATGTAGCTCCTTACCAGGTGGGGCCAGTGTCTTTAGGCTTAACCACCTTCACACCGTTAGGGTTTATAATCTTATTATGCATGTAGCTCCTTATCAGGTGGGGCCAGTGTCTTTAGGCTTAACCACCTTCACACCGTTAGGGTTTATAATGTTATTATGCATGGTGCCTCACCAGGTGGGCCAGTGTCTTTAGGCTTAACCACCTTCACACCGTTAGGCTTATAATGTTATTATGCATGTAGGCTCCTTACCAGGTGGGGCCAGTGTCTTTAGGCTTAACCACCTTCACACCGTTAGGGTTTATAATGTTATTATGCATGTAGCTCCTTACCAGGTGGGGCCAGTGTCTTTAGGCTTAACCACCTTCACACCGTTAGGGTTTATAATGTTATTATGCATGTAGCTCCTTACCAGGTGGGGCCAGTGTCTTTAGGCTTAACCACCTTCACACCGTTAGGGTTTATAATGTTATTATGCATGTAGCTCCTTACCAGGTGGGGCCAGTGTCTTTAGGCTTAACCACCTTCACACCGTTAGGCTTATAATGTTATTATGCATGTAGCTCCTTACCAGGTGGGGCCAGTGTCTTTAGGCTTAACCACCTTCACACCGTTAGGGTTTATAATGTTATTATGCATGTAGTTCTTTACCAGGTGGGATCAGTGTCTTTAGGCTTAACCACCTTCACACCGTTAGGGTTTACATGTTATTATGCATGTAGCCTTACCAGGTGGGATCAGTGTCTTAGGCTTAACCACCTTTCACACCGTTAGGGTTTATAATGTTATTATGCATGTAGTCTCCTTAACAGGTGGGATCAGTGTCTTAGGCTTAACCACCTTCACACCGTTAGGTTTATAATGTTATTATGCATGTAGCTCTCACCAGGTGGGGCCAGTGTCTTTAGGCTTAACCACCTTCACACTGTTAGGGTTTATAATCTTATTATGCATGTAGCTCTCTACCAGGTGGGGCCAGTGTCTTTAGGCTTAACCACCTTCACACCGTTAGGTTTATAATCTTATTATGGCTGGTTTCACCAGGTGGGGCCAGTGTCTTTAGGCTTAACCACCTTCACACCGTTAGGGTTTATAATGTTATTATAAAGTGAGTTCTTACCAGGTGGGGCCAGTGTCTTTAGGCTTAACCACCTTCACACCGTTAGGGTTTATAATCTTATTATGCATGTAGCTCCTTACCAGGTGGGGCCAGTGTCTTTAGGCTTAACCACCTTCACACCGTTAGGGTTTATAATGTGTGTTATTATGCATGTAGCCTCTTACCAGGTGGATCAGTGTCTTTAGGCTTAACCACCTTCACACCGTTAGGGTTTATAATGTTATTATGCATGTGGGAAGCCCCTTACCAGGTGGGGCCAGTGTCTTCTAGGCTTAACCACCTTCACACCGTTAGGGTTTATAATGTTATTATGCATGTAGCTCCTTACCAGGTGGGCCAGTGTCTTTAGGCTTAACCACCTTCAACACCGTTAGGGTTTATAATGTTATTATGCATGTAGCCTCTTACCAGGTGGGATCAGTGTCTTTAGGCTTAACCACCACACCGTTAGGGTTTATAATGTTATTAAGTATGTAGCTCTCATCAGGTGGGGCCAGTGTCTTTAGGCTTAACCACCTTCACACCGTTAGGGTTTATAATGTTATTATGCATGTAGCTCCTACTGTGTGACTGTGTGTCTTTAGGCTTAACCACTCCACACCGTTAGGTTTATAATGTTATTATGCATGTAGCTCTCATCAGGTGGGGCCAGTGTCTTTAGTTTAACCACCTTCACACCGTTAGGGTTTATAATGTTACTATGCATGTAGCCCTCTACCAGGATCAGTGTCTTTATTTAACCACCTTCACACCGTTAGGGTTTATAATCTTATTATGTATGTAGCTCCTTACCATGTGGGGCCAGTGTCTTTAGGCTTAACCACCTTCACACCGTTAGGGTTTATAATGTTATTATGCATAGCCCTTACCAGGTGGGGCCAGTGTCTTTAGGCTTAACCACCTTCACACCGTTAGGGTTTATAATGTTATTATGCATGTAGCTCCTTACCAGGTGGGATCAGTGTCTTTAGGCTTAACCACCTTCACACCGTTAGGGTTTATAATGTTATTATGTGTCAAGCTCTGCAGGGCTGTGCAGTTCCTTAGGCTTTTTTTTTAACCACCTTCACACCGTTAGGGTTTATAATGTTATTATGTATGTAGCTCCTTACCAGGTGGGATCAGTGTCTTTAGGCTTTAACCACCTTCACACCTTAGGTTTATAATCTTATTATGCATGTAGTCTACCAGGTGGGGCCAGTGTCTTTAGGCTTAACCACCTTCACACCGTTAGGGTTTAATGTTATTATGCATGTAGCTCCCTACCAGGTGGGATCAGTGTCTTTAGGCTTAACCACTCTACACCGTTAGGGTTTATAATGTTATTATGCATGCAGCTCCTTACCAGGTGGGGCCAGTGTCTTTAGGCTTAACCACCTTCACACCGTTAGGGGTTTATAATGTTATTTATGACGTAGCTCCTTACCAGGTGGGATCAGTGTCTTCGTAGCTCAATCCACCTTCACACCGTTAGGCTTTATAATGTTATTATGCATGTAGCTCCTCAGGTGGGGCCAGTGTCTTTAGGCTTAACCACCTTCACACTGTTAGGCTTATAATGTTATTATATATGTAGGTCCTTACCAGGTGGGGCCAGTGTCTTTAGGCTTAACCACCTTCACACCGTTAGGGTTTATAATCTTATTATGCATGTAGCTCCTTACCAGGTGGGGCCAGTGTCTTTAGGCTTAACCACCTTCACACCGTTAGGGTTTATAATGTTATTATGCATGTAGCTCCTTACCAGGTGGGATCAGTGTCTTTAGGCTTAACCACCTTCACACCGTTAGGGTTTATAATGTTATTATGCATGTAGCTCCTTACCAGGTGGGGCCAGTGTCTTTAGGCTTAACCACCTTCACACCGTTAGTGCTCATAATGTTATTATGCATGTAGTTCCTTACCAGGTGGGGATCAGTGTCTCCCAGCTTCAACTTCACCTCACACCGCCAGGGGTTTATAATGTTATTATGCATGTAGCTCCTTACCAGGTGGGGCCAGCATCTTAGGCTTAACCACCTTCACACCGTTAGGGTTTATAATGTTATTATGCATGTAGCTCCTTACCAGGTGGGATCAGTACCCAGTTTAACCACCTTCACACTGTTAGGGTTTATAATGTTATTATGCATGTAGCTCCTTACCAGGTGGGATCAGTGTCTTTAGGCTTAACCACTCCTCACAACGGTTAGGTTTATAATGCTATTATGCATGTAGCTCCTTACCAGGTGGGGCCAGTGTCTTTAGGCTTAACCACCTTCACACCGTTAGGGTTTATAATGTTATTATGCATGTAGCTCCCTTACCAGGTGGGCCAGTGGCTCCCAGGCTTAACCACCTTCACACCGTTAGGGTTTATAATGTTATTATGCATGTAGCTCCTTACCAGGTGGGATCAGTACCTTGTGGCTTAACCACCTTCACACCGTTAGGGTTTATAATGTTATTATGCATGTGTGCCTCCTTACTGTGTGGGGCCAGTGTCTTTAGGGCTTAACCACCTTCACACCGTTAGGTTTATAATGTTATTATGCATGTAGCTCCCCTACCAGGTGGGGGCCAGTGTCTTTAGGCTTAACCACCTTCACACCGTTAGGGTTTATAATGTTATTATGCATGTAGCTCCTTACCAGGTGGGGCCAGTGTTCTTTAGGGCTTAAACCACCTTCACACCGTTAGGGTTTATACTATTATGCATGTAGCTCCTTACCAGGTGGGGCCAGTGTCTTTAGGCTTAACCACCTTCACACTGTTAGGGTTTATAATGTTATTATGCATGTGTAGCTCTCCTTACCAGGTGGGATCAGTGTCTTTAGCTTAACCACCTTCACACCGTTAGGGTTTATAATGTTATTATGCATGTAGCTCCTTACCAGGTGGGATCAGTGTCTTTAGGCTTAACCACCTTCACACCGTTAGGTTTATAATGTTATTATGCATGTAGCTCCTTACCAGGTGGGATCAGTGTCTTTAGGCTTAACCACCACACCGTTAGGTTTATAATGTTATTATGCATGTAGCTCCTTACCAGGTGGGATCAGTGTCTTTAGGCTTAACCACCTTCACACTGTTAGGGTTTATAATGTTATTATGCATGTAGCTCTACCAGGTGGGATCAGTGTCTTTAGGTTTAACCACCTTCACACCGTTAGGGTTTATAATGTTATTATGCAGGTAGCTCCTTACCAGGTGGGATCAGTGTCTTTAGGCTTAACCACCTTCACACCGTTAGGGTTTATAATGTTATTATGTATGTAGCTCTCACCAGGTGGGCCAGTGTCTTTAGGCTTAACCACCTTCACACCGTTAGGGTTTATAATGTTATTATGCATGTAGCTCCTTACCAGTTGGGGCCAGTGTCTTTAGGCTTAACCACCTTTCACACCGTTAGGGTTTATAATGTTATTATGCATGTAGCGTTCCCAACAGGTGGATCAGTGTCTTTAGGCTTAACCACCTTCACACCGTTAGGGTTTATAATCTTATTATGCATGTAGCTCCTTACCAGGTGGGGCCAGTGTCTTTAGGCTTAACCACCTTCACACCGTTAGGGTTTATAATGTTAGTTATGCATGTAGCTCCTTACCAGGTGGGATCAGTGTCTTTAGGCTTAACCACCTTCACACCGTTAGGGTTTATAATGTTATTATGCATGTAGCTCCTTACCAGGTGGGATCAGTGTCTTTAGGCTTGGTCCACCTTCACACTGT
Source organism: Ascarosepion bandense (assembly GCA_037127315.1). Lineage (NCBI taxonomy): Eukaryota > Metazoa > Mollusca > Cephalopoda > Sepiida > Sepiidae > Ascarosepion > Ascarosepion bandense. The sequence continues at coordinate 6,276 of JBBBDQ010005221.1, read as the reverse complement.
TAGGGTTTATAATGTTATTTATGCATGTAGCTCCTTACCAGGTGGGATCAGTGTCTTTAGGCTTAACCACCTTCACACCGTTAGGGTTTATAATGTTATTATGCATGTAGCTCCTTACCAGGTGGGGCCATGTCTTTAGGCTTAACCACCTTCACACCGTTAGGGTTTATAATGTTATTATGCATGTAGCTCCTTACCAGGTGGGGCCATAAATTTAGGCTTAACCACCTTCACACCGTTAGGTTTATAATGTTAGCTGGCGCATGTAGCCCTTTACCAGGTGGGATCAGTGTCTTTAGGCTTTAAACCACCTTCACACCGTTAGGGTTTATAATGTTATTATGCATGCAGTTCTCTACTGGTGGGGCCAGTGTCTTTAGGCTTAACCACCTTTCACACCGTTAGGGTTTATAATGTTATTATGCATGTAGCTCCTTACCAGGTGGGTCAGTGTCTTTAGGCTTAACCACCTTCACACCGTTAGGGTTTATAATGTTATTATGCATGTAGCCCTTACCAGGTGGGATCAGTGTCTTTAGGCTTAACCACCTTCACACCGTTAGGGTTTATAATGTTATTAGCGTATGTAGCTCCCTACCAGGTGGGGCCAGTGTCTTTAGGCTTAACCACCTTCACACCGTTAGGGTTTATAATGTTATTATGCATGTAGCTCCTTACCAGGTGGGGCCAGTGTCTTTAGGCTTAACCACCTTCACACCGTTAGGTTTATAATGTTATTATGCATGTAGTCTCCTCTACCAGGTGGGATCAGTGTCTTTAGGCTTAACCACCTTCACACCGTTAGGTTTATAATGTTATTATGTATGTAGCCTCTTACCAGGTGGGATCATGTCTTTAGGCTTAACCACCTTCACACCGTTAGGTTTATAATGTTATTATGCATGTAGCTCCTTACCAGGTGGGATCAGTGTCTTTAGGCTTAACCACCTTCACACCGTTAGGGTTTATAATGTTATTATGCATGTAGCTCCTTACCAGGTGGGGCTGTAGTGTCTTTTTAGGCTTTCAACCACCTTCCACACCGGTTAGGGTTTATAATGTTATTATGCATGTAGCTCTACCAGGTGGGGCCAGTGTCTTTAGGCTTAACCACCTTCACACCGTTAGGTTTATAATGTTATTATGCATGTACCTCCTTACCAGGTGTGGGCCAGTGTCTTTAGGCTTAACCACCTTCACACCGTTAGGGTTTATAATGTTATTATGCATGTAGTTTCAACAGGTGGGGCCAGTGTCTTTAGGCTTAACCACCTCACACCGTTAGGGTTTATAATGTTATTATGCATGTAGCTCCTTACCAGGTGGGGCCAGTGTCTTTGTAGGCTTAACCACCTTCACACCGTTAGGGTTTATAATGTTATTATGCATGTAGCCCTTACCAGGTGGGGCCAGTGTCTTAGGCTTAACCACCTTCACACCGTTAGGGTTTATAATGTTATTATGTATGTAGCTCTTACCAGGTGGGGCCAGTGTCTTTAGGCTTAACCACCTTTCACACAATCGTTAGGGTTTATAATGTTATTATGCATGTAGCTCCTTACCAGGTGGGATCAGTGTCTTCTTAGGCTTAACCACCTTCACACTGTTAGGGTTTATAATGTTATTATGCATGTAGCTCCTTACCAGGTGGATCAGTGTCTTTGTGGCTTAACCTCCTCCTTCACACCGTTAGGGTTTATAATGTTATTATGCACAGAAGCTCCTTACCAGGTGGATCAGTGTCTTCAGGCTTAACCACCTTCACACCGTTAGGGTTTATAATGCTGTTTACATGTAGCCCTTACCAGGTGGGGCCAGTGTCTTTAGGCTTAACCACCTTCACACTGTTAGGGTTTATAATGTTATTATGCATGGGGGCCCTTACCAGGTGGGGCCAGTGTCTTTAGGCTTAACCACCTTTCACACCGTTAGGGTTTATAATGTTATTATGCATGTAGCTCCTTACCAGGTGGGGCCAGTGTCTTTAGGTTGTAACCACCTTCACACCGTTAGGGTTTATAATGTTATTATGCATGTAGCTCCTTACCAGGTGGGGCCAGTGCCCTTGTGGCTTAACCACCTTCACACCGTTAGGGTTTATAATGTTATTATGCATGTAGCTCCTTACCAGGTGGGGCCAGTGTCTTTAGGCTTAACCACCTTCACACCGTTAGGGTTTATAATGTTATTATGCATGTGTAGCTCCTTACCAGGTGGGATCAGTGTCTTTAGGCTTAACCACCTTCACACCGTTAGGGTTTATAATGTTATTATGCATGTAGCTCCTTACCAGGTGGGGCCAGTGTCTTTAGGTTTAACCACCTTCACACCGTTAGGGTTTATGTAATGTTATTATGCATGTAGCTCCTTACCAGGTGGGGCCAGTGTCTTTAGGCTTAACCACCTTCACACCGTTAGGGTTTATAATGTTATTATGCATGTAGCTCCTTACCAGGTGGGGCCAGTGGGCTTTAGGCTTAACCACCTCTACACCGTTAGGTTTATAATGTTATTATGGCTGTAGCTCCTTACCAGGTGGGGCCAGTAGTTTAGGGCTTAACCACCTTCATACCGTTAGGGTTTATAATGTTATTATGCATGCTCCTTACCAGGTGGGATCAGTGTCTTTAGGCTTAACCACCTTCACACCGTTAGGGTTTATAATGTTATTATGCATGTAGCCTCTACCAGGTGGGCCAGTGTCTTTAGGCTTAACCACCTTCACACCGTTAGGGTTTATAATGTTATTATGCATGTAGCTCCTTACCAGGTGGGGCCAGTACCTTAGGCTTAACCACCTTCACACCGTTAGGGTTTATAATGTTATTATGCATGTAGCCTCCCCCAACAGGTGGATCAGTGTCTTTAGGCTTAACCACCTACACCGTTAGGTTTATAATGTTATTATGCATGTAGCTTCCCACTTCTCAGGTGGATCAGTGTCTTTCAGGTTTAACCACCTTCACACCGTTAGGGTTTATAATGTTATTATGCATAGCAGCTCCTTACCAGGTGGGGCCAGTGTCTTTAAGCTTAACCACCTTCACACCGTTAGGGTTTATAATGTTATTATGCATGTAGTTCTTTACCAGGTGGGGCCAGTGTCTTTAGGCTTAACCACCTTCACACCGTTAGGGTTTATAATGTTATTATGCATGTAGCTCCTTACCAGGTGGGGCCAGTGTCTTTAGGTTTAACCACCTTCACACCGTTAGGGTTTATAATGTTATTATGCATGTAGCTCCTTACCAGGTGGGATCAGTGTCTTAGGCTTAACCAAATTTCACACCGTTAGGGTTTATAATGTTATTATGCATGTAGCTCCTTACCAGGTGGGATCAGTGTCTTTAGGCTTAACCACCTTCTCACACTGCTAGGGTTTATAAATGTTATTATGCATGTAGCTCCCTACCAGGTGGGGCCAGTGTCTTTAGGCTTAAACCACCTTCACACCGTTAGGTTTATAATGTTATTATGCATGTAGCCCTCATCAGGTGGGGCCATGTCTTTAGGCTTAACCACCTTCACACCGTTAGGGTTTATAATGTTATTATGCATGTAGTTCCTTACCAGGTGGGATCAGTGGTTCTCTTAGGCTTAACCACCTCATACCGTTAGGGTTTATAATGTTATTATGCATGTAGCTCAACAGGTGGGATCAGCGTCTTTAGGCTTAACCACCTTCACACTGTTAGGGTTTATAATGTTATTGGCATGTAGCTCCTTACCAGGTGGGATCAGTGTCTTAGGCTTAACCACCTTCACACTGTTAGGGTTTATAATGTTATTATGCATGTAGCTCCTTACCAGGTGGGATCAGTGTCTTTAGGCTTAACCACCTTCACACCGTTAGGGTTTATAATGTTATTATGCATGTAGCTCCTTACCAGGTGGGATCAGTGTCTTTAGGCTTAACCACCTTCACACCGGTACTAGGGTTTATAATGTTATTATGCATGTAGCTCCTTACCAGGTGGATCATGTCTTTAGGCTTAACCACCTTCACACCGTTAGGGTTTTATAATGTTATTATGCATGTAGCTCCTTACCAGGTGGGATCAGTGTCTTTAGGTTTAACCACCTTCACACCGTTAGGGTTTATAATGTTATTATGCATGTAGCTCCTTACCAGGTGGATCAGTGGTCTTTAGGTTTAACCACCTTCACACCGTTAGGGTTTATAATGTTATTATGCATGTAGCTCCTTACCAGGTGGGATCATGTCTTTAGGGCTTAACCACCTTCTCACCGTTAGGGTTTATAATTATTAGTGCATGTAGTCTCTACCAGGTGGGATCAGTGTCTTTAGGTTTAACCACCTTCACACCGTTAGGGTTTATAATGTTATTATGCATGGCCCTCTACCAGGTGTGGATCAGTGTCTTTAGGCTTAACCACCTTCACACCGTTAGGGTTTATAATGTTATTATGCATGTAGCCCCTTACCAGGTGTGGGATCAGTGTCTTTAGGCTTAATCCACCTTCACACCGTTAGGGTTTATAATGTTATTATGCATGTAGTTCTTTACCAGGTGGGATCAGTGGTTCTAGGGCTTAACCACCTTCACACCGTTAGGGTTTATAATGTTATTATGCATGTAGCTCCTCTACCAGGTGGGGCCAGTGTCTTTAGGCTTAACCACCACACCGTTAGGGTTTATAATGTTATTATGCATGTAGCCCTTACCAGGTGGGATCAGTGTCTTGTGGCTTAACCACCTTCACACCGTTAGGGTTTATAATGTTATTATGCATGTAGTCTCTTACCAGGTGGATCAGTGTCTTTAGGCTTAACCACCTTCACACACCGTTAGGGTTTATAATGTTATTATGCATGTAGCTCCTTACCAGGTGGGATCAGTGTCTTTAGGCTTAACCACCTTCACACCGTTAGGGTTTATAATGTTATTATGCATGTAGTCTCTTACCAGGTGGGATCAGTGTCTTTAGGCTTTAACCACCTTCACACCGTTAGGTTTATAATGTTATTATGCATGTAGCTCCTTACCAGGTGGATCAGTGTCTTTAGGCTTAACCACCTTCACACCGTTAGGTTTATAATGTTATTATGCATGTGCTCCTTACCAGGTGGGGCCAGTGTCTTTAGGCTTAACCACCTTCACACCGTTAGGGTTTATAATGTTATTATGCATGTGCCCTTACCAGGTGGATCAGTGTCTTTAGGCTTAACCACCTTCACACCGTTAGGGTTTATAATGTTATTATGCATGTAGCTCCTTACCAGGTGGGATCAGTGGTTCTGTGCTTGGGTCCACCACACCGTTAGGGTTTATAATGTTATTATGCAAGGGAAGCCCTTACCAGGTGGGATCATGTCTTTAGGCTTAACCACCTTCACACCGTTAGGTCTTATAATGTTATTACGTATGTAGCCTCTTACCAGGTGGGGCCAGTGTCTTTAGGCTTAACCACCTTCACACCGTTAGGGTTTATAATGTTATTATGCATGTGAAGCCCTTACCAGTGGGATCAGTGTCTTTAGGCTTAACCACCTTCACACCGTTAGGGTTTATAATGTTATTATGCATGTACTTACCAGGTGGGATCAGTGTCTTTAGGCTTAACCACCTTCACACCGTTAGGGTTTATAATGTTATTATGCATGTAGCTCCTTACCAGGTGGGATCAGTGTCTTTAGGCTTAACCACCTTCACACCGTTAGGGTTTATAATGTTATTATGCATGTAGCTCCTTACCAGGTGGGGCCAGTGTCTTTAGGCTTAACCACCTTCACACCGTTAGGTTTATAATGTTATTATGCATGTAGCTCCTTACCAGGTGGGGCCAGTGTCTTTAGGCTTAACCACCTTCACACCGTTAGGTTTATAATGTTATTATGCATGTAGCTCCTTACCAGGTGGGGCCAGGTCTTAGGCTTAACCACCTTCACACCGTTAGGGTTTATAATGTTATTATGCATGAAGCCCTTACCAGGTGGGGCCAGTGTCTTAGGCTTAACCACCTTCACACCGTTAGGGTTTATAATGTTATTATGCATGTAGCTCCTTACCAGGTGGGATCAGTGTCTTTAGGCTTAACTAATTCACCTTCCTACACTGTTAGGTTTATAATGTTGGTTATGCATGGCTCTCACCAGGTGGGATCAGTGTCTTAGGGCTGAACCACCTTCACACCGTTAGGGTTTATAATGTTATTATGCATGTAGCTCTACCAGGTGATCAGTGTCTTTAGGCTTAACCACCTTCACACCGTTAGGGTTTATAATGTGTTATTATGCATGTAGTCTCCTTACCA
>JBBBDQ010005210.1:0-21742 GCA_037127315.1 Ascarosepion bandense | reverse complement strand
GCTAATGACTTGCCATTATGTGGGAGGTATTTCTGCTTGCACCTATTAGCTAATGACTTGCCATTATGTGGGAGGTATTTCTGCTGCACCCATTAGCTAATGACTTGCCATTATGTGGGGAGGTATTTCTGCTGCACCTATTAGCTAATGACTTGCCATTATGTGGGGGAGGTATTTCTGCTGCACCCATTAGCTAATGACTTGCCATTATGTGGGAGGTATTCCTGCCGCACCTTTTAACCTAATGACTTGCCATTATGTGGGAGGTATTTTTCTGCTGCACCCATTAGCTAATGACTTGCCATTATGTGGGGAGGTATTCCTGCCCTGCACCTATTAGCTAATGACTTGCCATTATGTGGGAGGTATTTCTGCTTGCACCCATTAGCTAATGACTTGCCATTATGTGGGAGGTATTTCTGCTTGCACCTATTAGCTAATGACTTGCCATTATGTAGGGAGGTATTTCTGCTTTTGCACCTATTAGCTAATGACTTGCCATTATGTGGGAGGTATTTCTGTTTATGCACCCATTAGCTAATGACTTGCCATTATGTGGGAGGTATTTCTGCTGCACCTATTAGCTAATGACTTGCCAATTATGTGGGAGGTATTTCTGCTTGCACCCATTAGCTAATGACTTGCCATTATGTGGGAGGTATTTCTGCTGCACCCATTAGCTAATGACTTGCCATTATGTGGGAAGGTTATTTCTGCTTGCACCTATTAGCTAATGACTTGCCATTATGTGGGAGGTATTTCTGCTGCACCTATTAGCTAATGACTTGCCATTATGTGGGAGGTATTTCTGCTTGCACCCTCCATTAGCTAATGACTTGCCATTATGTGGGAGGTATTCCTGCCTGCACCTTTTAACTAATGACTTGCCATTATGTAGGGAGGTATTTCTGGCTTGCACCCATTAGCCTAATGACTTGCCGGTTATGTTGGGAGGATATTCCTGCCGCACCTATTAACTAATGACTTGCCATTATGTGGGAGGTATTTCTGCTGCAACCCTACTTAGCTAATGACTTGCTTGCCATTATGTGGGAGGTATTTCTGCTTGCACCCTATTAGCTAATGACTTGCCATTATGTGGGAGGTATTTCTGCTGCACCCATTAGCTAATGACTTGCCATTATGTGGGAGGTACTTTCTGCTGCACCTATTAGCTAATGACTTGCCATTATGTGGGAAGGTATTTCTGCTGCACCCATTGCTTTAATGACTTGCCATTATGTGGGAGGTATTCCTGCCGCACCTTTTAACTAATGACTTGCCATTATGTGGGGAGGTATTTCTGCTTGCACCCATTAGCTAATGACTTGCCATTATGTGGGAGGTATTCCTGCCGCACCTATTAGCTAATGACTTGCCATTATGTGGGAGGTATTTCTGTTGCACCCATTAGCTAATGACTTGCCATTATGTGGGAGGTATTTTGCTGCACCTATTAGCTAATGACTTGCCATTATGTGGGAGGTATTTCTGCTGCACCCATTAGCTAATGACTTGCCATTATGTGGGAGGTATTCCTGCTGCACCTTTTAACTAATGACTTGCCATTATGTGGGAGGTATTTCTGTTGCACCCATTAGCTAATGACTTGCCATTATGTGGGAGGTATTCCTGCTGCACCTTTTAACTAATGACTTGCCATTATGTGGGAGGTATTTCTGCTGCACCCATTAGCTAATGACTTGCCATTATGTGGGAGGTATTTTTGCTGCACCTATTAGCTAATGACTTGCCATTATGTGGGAGTATTTCTGTCAAAAGATTCTGTTTATTGGCCTATTCTGTTGTCAGGTGTGGGAGGTATTCCTGCCGCACCTTTTAACTAATGACTTGCCATTATGGGAGGTATTTCTGCTGCACCCATTAGCTAATGACTTGCCATTATGTGGGAGGTATTCCTGCCGCACCTTTTAACTAATGACTTGCCATTATGTGGGAGGTATTTCTGCTGCACCCATTAGCTAATGACTTGCCATTATGTGGGAGGTATTTCTGCTGCACCTATTAGCTAATGACTTGCCATTATGTGGGGAGGTATTTCTGCTGCACCCATTAGCTAATGACTTGCCATTATGTGGGAGGTATTTTTGCTGCATCTATTAGCTAATGACTTGCCATTATGTGGGAGGTATTCCTGCCGCACCTTTAACTAATGACTTGCCATTATGTGGGAGGTATTTCTGCTGCACCCATTAGCTAATGATTTGCCATTATGTGGGAGGTATTCCTGCCGCACCTTTTAACTAATGACTTGCCATTATGTGGAGGTATTCCTGTTGCACCTATTAGCTAATGTCTTGCCATTATGTGGGAGGTATTTCTGCTGCAATCTATTAGCTAATGACTTGCCATTATGTGGGAGGTATTTCTGCTGCAACTATTAGCCAATGACTTGCCATTATGTGGGAGGTATTTCTGTTGAAAATTCCATTAGCTAATGACTTGCCATTATGTGGGAGGTATTCCTGCCGCACCTTTTAACTAATGACTTGCCATTATGTGGGAGGTATTTCTGCTGCACCCATTAGCTAATGACTTGCCATTATGTGGGAGGTATTTTTGCTGCACCCATTAGCTAATGACTTGCCATTATGTGGGAGGTATTTCTGCACTCATTAGCTAATGACTTGCCATTATGTGGGAGGTATTCCTGCTGCACCTTTTAACTAATGACTTGCCATTATGTGGGAGGTATTTCTGTTGTGACCCATTAGCTAATGACTTGCCATTATGTGGGAGGTATTCCTGCTGCACCTTTTAACTGACGACTTGCCATTATGTGGGAGGTATTTCTGCTGCACCCATTAGCTAATGACTTGCCATTATGTGGGAGGTATTTCTTGCTGGTAACTCCATTAGCTAATGACTTGCCATTATGTGGGAGGTATTTCTGCTGCACCCATTAGCTAATGACTTGCCATTATGTGGGAGGTATTCCTGCTGCACCTTTTAACTAATGACTTGCCATTATGTGGGAGGTATTCCTGTTGCACCCATTAGCTAATGACTTGCCATTATGTGGGAGGTATTCCTTGCCGCACCTTTTAACTAATGACTTGCCATTATGTGGGAGGTATTTCTGCTGCACCCATTAGCTAATGACTTGCCATTATGTGGGAGGTATTCCTGCCGCACCCATTAGCTAATGACTTGCCATTATGTGGGAGGTATTCCTGTTGCACCTTTTAACTAATGACTTGCCATTATGTGGGAGGTATTTCTGCTGCACCCATTAGCTAATGACTTGCCATTATGTGGGAGGTATTCCTGTCGTACCCATTAGCTAATGACTTGCCATTATGTGGGAGGTATTCGTGCCGCACCTTTTAACTAATGACTTGCCATTATGTGGGAGGTATTTCTGCTGCACCCATTAATGACTTGCCATTATGTGGAGGTATTCCCGTTCGCACCTTTTAACTAATGACTTGCCATTATGTGGGAGGTATTTCTGCTGCACCCATTAGCTAATGACTTGCCATTATGTGGGAGGTATTCCTGCCGCACCTTTTAACTAATGACTTGCCATTATGTGGAGGTATTCCTGCTGCACCCATTGCTTTCAATGACTTGCCATTATGTGGGAGGTATTTCTGCTGCACCCATTAGCTAATGACTTGCCATTATGTGGGAGTGTATTCCTGCTGCACCTTTTAACTAATGACTTGCCATTATGTGGGAGGTATTTCTGCTGCACCCATTAGCTAATGACTTGCCATTATGTGGGAGGTATTTCTGTTGCACCCATTAGCTAATGACTTGCCATTATGTGGGAGGTATTTCTGTTGCACCTATTAGCTACGTCTTGCCATTATGTGGGAGGTATTTCTGCTGCACCCATTAGCTAATGACTTGCCATTATGTGGGAGGTATTTCTGCTGCACCCATTAGCTAATGACTTGCCATTATGTGGGAGGTATTTCTGCTGCACCTATTAGCTAATGTTCCTGTCATTATGTGGGAGGTATTTCTGCTGCACCCATTAGCTATCACCACTTGCCATTATGTGGGAGGTATTTCTACACCCATTAGCTAATGACTTGCCATTATGTGGGAGGTATTTCTGTTGCACCTATTAGCTAATGTCTTGCCATTATGTGGGAGGTATTTCTACACCTATTAGCTAATGTCTTGCCATTATGTGGGAGGTATTTCTGTTGCACCTATTAGCTAATGTCTTGCCATTATGTGGGAGGTATTTCTGTTGCACCTATTAGCTAATGTCTTGCCATTATGTGGGAGGTATTTCTGCTGCACCTATTAGCTAATGACTTGCCATTATGTGGGAGGTATTTCTCGTTGCACCTATTAGCTAATGTCTTGCCATTATGTGGGAGGTATTTCTGTTGCACCTATTAGCTAATGTCTTGCCATTATGTGGGAGGTATTTCTTGCTGCACCCATTAGCTAATGACTTGCCATTATGTGGGAGGTATTTCTTGCTGCACCCATTAGCTAATGACTTGCCATTATGTGGGAGTGTATTTCTGCTGCACCTATTAGCTAATGTCTTGCCATTATGTGGGAGGTATTTCTGTTGCACCCATTAGCTAATGACTTGCCATTATGTGGGAGGTATTTCTGCTGCACCCATTAGCTAATGACTTGCCATTATGGGAGGTATTCCTGCTGCACCTTTTAACTAATGACTTGCCATTATGTGGGAGGTATTTCTGTTGCACCCATTAGCTAATGACTTGCCATTATGTGGGAGGTATTCCTGCTGCACCTTTTAACTAATGACTTGCCATTATGTGGGAGGTATTTCTGCTGCACCCATTAGCTAATGACTTGCCATTATGTGGGAGGTATTTCTGCTGCACACATTAGCTAATGACTTGCCATTATGTGGAGGTATTCCCTGCCGCACCTATTAGCTAATGTTTTGCCATTATGTGGGAGGTATTTCTGCTGCACCTTTAGCTAATGACTTGCCATTATGTGGGAGGTATTCCTGCTGCACCTTAACTAATGACTTGCCATTATGTGGGAGGTATTTCTGCTGCACCCATTAGCTAATGACTTGCCATTATGTGGGAGGTATTTTTGCTGCACCCATTAGCTAATGACTTGCCATTATGTGGGAGGTATTTCTGTTGCACCCATTAGCTAATGACTTGCCATTATGTGGGAGGTATTCCTGCCGCACCTATTAGCTAATGTTTTGCCATTATGTGGGAGGTATTTCTGCTGCACCTTTTAGCTAATGACTTGCCATTATGTGGGAGGTATTTCTGCTGCACCCATTAGCTACTGACTTGCCATTATGTGGGAGGTATTTCTGCTGCACCCATTAGCTAATGACTTGCCATTATGTGGAGGTATTTCTGTTGCACCCATTAGCTAATGACTTGCCATTATGTGGGAGGTATTTCTGTTGCACCCATTAGCTAATGACTTGCCATTATGTGGGAGGTATTCCTGCTGCACCTTTTAACCAATGACTTGCCATTAAGGTGGAGGTATTTCTGCTGCACCCATTAGCTAATGACTTGCCATTATGTGGGAGGTATTTCTGCTGCACCCATTAGCTAATGACTTGCCATTATGTGGGAGGTATTCCTGCCGGTATCTTTTAACTAATGACTGCCATTATGTGGGAGGTATTTCTGCCGCACCTTTTAAACTGAACAAAGACTTGCCATTATGTGGAGTGTATTTCTGTTGCACCTTTTAGCTAATGACTTGCCATTATGTGGGAGGTATTCCTGCCGCACCTTTTAACTAATGACTTGCCATTATGTGGGAGGTATTTGCTGCACCTATTAGCTAATGACTTGCCATTATGTGGGAGGTATTTCTGCTGCACCCATTAGCTAATGACTTGCCATTATGTGGGAGGTATTCCTGCCGCACCTTTTAACTAATGCCTTGCCATTATGTGGGAGGTATTTCTGCCGCACCTTTTAACTAATGACTTGCCATTATGTGGGTGTATTTCTGCTGCACCTTTTAGCTAATGACTTGCCATTATGTGGGAGGTATTCCTGCCGCACCTTTTAACTAATGACTTGCCATTATGTGGGAGGTATTTCTGTTGCACTCATTAGCTAATGACTTGCCATTATGTGGGAGGTATTTCTGCTGCACCCATTAGCTAATGACTTGCCATTATGTGGGAGGCATTCCTGCTGCACCTATTAGCTAATGTTTTGCCATTATGTGGGAGGTATTTTATTGTGACCTTTAGCTAATGATCACATTTATGTGGGAGGTATTTCTGTTGCACCCATTAGCTAATGACTTGCCATTATGTGGGAGGTATTTCTGTTGCACCCATTAGCTAATGACTTGCCATTATGTGGGAGGTATTTGCCAGACCCATTAGCTAATGACTTGCCATTATGTGGGAGTGTATTTCTGTTGCACCCATTAGCTAATGACTTGCCATTATGTGGGAGGTATTCCTGCTGCACCTTTTAACTAATGACTTGCCATTATGTGGGAGGTATTTCTGCTGCACCCATTAGCTAATGACTTGCCATTATGTGGGAGGTATTTCTGCTGCAACTCCATTAGCGAATGACTTGCCATTATGTGGGAGGTATTTCTGCTGCACCCATTAGCTAATGACTTGCCATTATGTGGGAGGTATTCCTGCCGCACCTATTAGCTAATGTTTTGCCATTATGTGGGAGGTATTTCTGCTGCACCTTTTAGCTAATGACTTGCCATTATGTGGGAGGTATTCCTGCTGCACCTTTTAACTAATGACTTGCCATTATGTGGGAGGTATTTCTGTTGCACCTTTTAACCAATGACTTGCCATTATGTGGGAGGTATTCCTGCTGCACCCATTAGCTAATGTCTTGCCATTATGTGGGAGGTATTTCTGCTGCACCTTTTAGCTAATGTCTTGCCATTATGTGGGAGGTATTCCTGCTGCACCTTTTAACTAATGACTTGCCATTATGTGGGAGGTATTTCTGCTGCACCTTTTAACTAATGACTTGCCATTATGTGGGAGGTATTTCTGCTGCACCCATTAGCTAATGACTTGCCATTATGTGGGAGGTATTTCTGTTGCACCCATTAGCTAATGACTTGCCATTATGTGGGAGGTATTCTGCCGCACCTATTAGCTAATGTTTTGCCATTATGTGGGAGGTATTTCTGTTGCACCTTTTAGCTAATGACTTGCCATTATGAGGTATTCCTGCTGCACCTTTAACTAATGACTTGCCATTATGTGGAGTGTATTTTGCTGTACCTTTTAACTAATGACTTGCCATTATGTGGGAGGTATTCTGCTGCATCCATTAGCTACGTCTTGCCATTATGTGGGAGGTATTTCTGTTGCACCTTTTAGCTAATGTCTTGCCATTATGTGGGAGGTATTCCTGCTGCACCTTTTAACTAATGACTTGCCATTATGTGGGAGGTATTTCTGTTGCACCTTTTAACTAATGACTTGCCATTATGTGGGAGTGTATTTCTGTTGCACCTTTTAACTAATGACTTGCCATTATGTGGGAGGTATTCCTGCTGCACCTTTAACTAATATCTTGCCATTATGTGGGAGGTATTTCTTGCTGCATCTTTTAACTAATGACTTGCCATTATGTGGGAGGTATTCCTGCTGCACCTTTTAACTAATGACTTGCCATTATGTGGGAGGTATTTCTGCTGTACCCATTAGCTAATGACTTGCCATTATGTGGGAGGTATTTCTATGTTCCATTATTAGCTAATGACTTGCCATTATGTGGGAGGTATTTCTGCTGCACCCATTAGCTAATGACTTGCCATTATGTGGGATATTCCTGCCGCACCTATTAGCTAATGTTTTGCCATTATGTGGGAGGTATTTCTGCTGCACCTTTTAGCTAATGACTTGCCATTATGTGGGAGGTATTCCTGGCTGCACCTTTAAACTAATGACTTGCCATTATGTGGGAGGGTATCTTCGTTGCACCCATTAGCTAATGTCTTGCCATTATGTGGGAGGTATTTCTGCTGCACCTTTTAGCTAATGTCTTGCCATTATGTGGGAGGTATTCCCTGCTGCACCTTTTAACTAATGACTTGCATATTATGTGAGGTATTTCTGCTGTACCCATTAGCTAATGTCTTGCCAGGGGAGGTATTCCTGCCGGGCACCTTTTAACTAATGACTTGCCATTATGTGGGAGGTATAGTTGCACCCATTAGCTAATGTCTTGCCATTATGTGGGAGGTATTTCTGTTGCACCCATTAGCTAATGTCTTGCCATTATGTGGGAGGTATTCCTGCTGCACCTTTTAACTAATGACTTGCCATTATGTGGGAGGTATTTCTGTTGCACCCATTAGCTAATGTCTTGCCATTATGTGGGAGGTATTTCTTGCTGCATCCCATTAGCTAATGTCTTGCCATTATGTGGGAGGTATTTCTGTTGCACCTTTAGCTAATGTCTTGCCATTATGTGGGAGGTATTCCTGCTGCACCCATTAGCGAATGTCTTGCCATTATGTGGGAGTGTATTTCTGGTTGCACCTTTAGCTAATGTCTTGGCTATTATGTGGGAGGTATTCCTGCTGCACCTTTTAACTAATGACTTGCCATTATGTGGGAGGTATTTCTGTTGCACCTATTAGCTAATGTCTTGCCATTATGTGGGAGGTATTCCCTGCTGCACCTTTTAACTAATGACTTGCCATTATGTGGGAGGTATTTCTGCTGCACCCATTAGCTAATGTCTTGCCATTATGTGGGAGGTATTTTTGCCGCACCCATTAGCTAATGTCTTGCCATTATGTGGGAGGTATTTGCTGCACCTTTTAGCTAATGACTTGCCATTATGTGGGAGGTATTTCTGCTGCACCCATTAGCTACTGTCTTGCCATTATGTGGGAGTGTATTTCTGCTGCACCTTTTAGCTAATGACTTGCCATTATGTGGGAGGTATTCCTGCTGCACCTTTTAACTAATGACTTGCCATTATGTGGGAGGTATTTCTGCTGCACCCATTAGCTAATGACTTGCCATTATGTGGGAGGTATTTCTGTTGCACCCATTAGCTAGCTGTCTTGCCATTATGTGGGAGTGTATTTTTGCTGCACCTTTTAGCTAATGACTTGCCAATATGTGGGAGGTATTTCTGTTGCACCCATTAGCTAATGTCTTGCCATTATGTGGGAGGTATTTCTGCTGCACCCATTAGCTAATGTCTTGCCATTATGTGGGAGGTATTTGTCAGACCCATTAGCTAATGTCTTGCCATTATGTGGGAGGTATTTCTGCTGCACCCATTAGCTAATGTCTTGCCATTATGTGGGAGGTATTTCTGCTGCACCTTTAGCTAATGACTTGCCATTATGTGGGAGGTATTTCTACACCCATTAGCTAATGTCTTGCCATTATGTGGGAGGTATTTGTTGCACCCATTAGCTAATGTCTTGCCATTATGTGGGAGGTATTTTGGTTGCAGCACCCATTAGCTAATGTCTTGCCATTATGTGGGAGGTATTTCTGCTTTTGGCACCCATTAGCTAATGACTTGCCATTATGTGGGAGGTATCTCTGCTTTCGCACCCATTAGCTAATGTCTTGCCATTATGGGTGGAGGGTATTTGCTGCACTCATTAGCTAATGTCTTGGCCATTATGTGGGAGGTATTTCTGCTGCACCTTTTAGCTAATGACTTGCCATTATGTGGGAGGTATTTCTGCTGCATCTCCCATTAGCTAATGTCTTGCCATTATGTGGAGTGTATTTCTGCTGCACCCATTAGCTAATGACTTGCCATTATGTGGGAGGTATTTCTGCTGCACCCATTAGCTAATGTCTTGCCATTATGTGGGAGGTATTTGCTAAAATCTCCATTAGCTAATGACTTGCCATTATGTGGGAGGTATTTCTGCTGCACCCATTAGCTAATGTCTTGCCATTATGTGGGAGGTATTTCCTTGCTGCACCTTTAGCTAATGACTTGCCATTATGTGGGAGTGTATTCTGCCGCACCTTTTAACTAATGACTTGCCATTATGTGGGAGGTATTTCTGCTGCACCCATTTGCTAATGACTTGCCATTATGTGGGAGGTATTTCTGCTGCACCCATTAGCTAATGTCTTGCCATTATGTGGGAGGTATTTCTGCTGCACCTTTTAGCTAATGACTTGCCATTATGTGGGATGTATTTCTGTTGCACCTTTTAACTAATGACTTGCCATTATGTGGGAGGTATTTCTGCTGCACCCATACAATGACTTGCCATTATGTGGGAGGTATTTCTTGCTGCACCTATTAGCTAATGACTTGCCATTATGTGGGAGGTATTTCTGCTGCACCTTTTAGCTAATGACTTGCCATTATGTGGGAGGTATTTCTGCTGCACCCATTAGCTAATGTCTTGCCATTATGTGGGAGGTATTTCTGTTGCACCTTTAGCTAATGACTTGCCATTATGTGGGAGGTATTTACAGCACCCATTAGCTAATGTCTTGCCATTATGTGGGAGTGTATTTTGCTGCACCTTTTAGCTAATGACTTGCCATTATGTGGGAGGTATCTCTGCTGCACCTATTAGCTAATGACTTGCCATTATGTGGGAGGTATTCCTGCCGCACCTTTTAACTAATGACTTGCCATTATGTGGGAGGTATTTCTGTTGCACCTTTTAGCTAATGACTTGCCATTATGTGGGAGGGTATTTCTGCTGCACCCATTAGCTAATGACTTGCCATTATGTGGGAGGTATTTTCGTTGCACCTATTAGCTAATGACTTGCCATTATGTGGGAGGTATTTCAGCTGCACCTATTAGCTAATGACTTGCCATTATGTGGGAGGTATTTCTGCTGCACCCATTAGCTAATGTCTTGCCAATATGTGGGAGGTATTTCTGTTGCACCTTTAGCTAATGACTTGCCATTATGTGGAGGTATTTGCTGCACCCATTAGCTAATGTCTTGCCATTATGTGGGAGTGTATTGCTGCAAGTAACTTTAGCTAATGACTTGCCATTATGTGGGAGGTATTTCTGCTGCACCCATTAGCTAATGTCTTGCCATTATGTGGGAGGTATTTCTGCTGCACCTTTTAGCTAATGACTTGCCATTATGTGGGAGGTATTTCTGCTGCACCCATTAGCTAATGTCTTGCCATTATGTGGGAGGTATTGCTGCACCTTTTAGCTAATGACTTGCCATTATGTGGGAGGTATTTCATTGCTGCACCCATTAGCTAATGTCTTGCCATTATGTGGGAGGTATTTCTGCTGCACCTTTTAGCTAATGACTTGCCATTATGTGGGAGGTATTTCTGTTGCACCCATTAGCTAATGTCTTGCCATTATGTGGGAGGTATTTCTGCTGCACCTTTTAGCCAATGACTTGCCATTATGTGGGAGGTATTTCTACACCCATTAGCTAATGTCTTGCCATTATGTGGGAGGTATTCCTGTTGCACCTATTAGCTAATGACTTGCCATTATGTGGGAGGTATTTCTGCTGCACCTATTAGCTAATGACTTGCCATTATGTGGGAGGTATTCCTGCTGCATCTTTAACTAATGACTTGCCATTATGTGGAGGTATTTCTGCTGCACCTATTAGCTAATGTCTTGCCATTATGGGAGGTATTTCTGCTTGCACCTATTAGCTAATGTCTTGCCATTATGTGGGAGGTATTTCTGCTGCACCTTTTAGCTAATGACTTGCCATTATGTGGGAGGTATTTCTGTTGCACCCATTAGCTAATGTCTTGCCATTATGTGGGAGGTATTTCTGCTGCACCTTTTAGCTAATGCATTCTGCCATTATGTGGGAGGTATTTCTGTTGCACCCATTAGCTAATGTCTTGCCATTATGTGTGGGAGGTATTCCTGCTGCACCTATTAGCTAATGACTTGCCATTATGTGGGAGGTATTTCTACAACTCTTAATCCACGACTTGCCATTATGTGGGAGTGTATTCCTTGCCGCACCTTTTAACTAATGACTTGCCATTATGTGGGAGTGTATTTTTGCCGCACCTATTAGCTACACGACTTGCCATTATGTGGGAGGTATTCCTGCCGCACCTTTTAGCTAATGACTTGCCATTATGTGGGAGGTATTTCTGCTGCACCTTTTAGCTAATGACTTGCCATTATGTGGGAGGTATTCCTGCTGCACTTTTAGCTAATGACTTGCCATTATGTGGGAGGTATTTCTGTTGCACCTTTAGCTAATGACTTGCCATTATGTGGGAGGTATTCCTGCCGCACCTTTTAGCTAATGACTTGCCATTATGTGGAGGTATTTCTGTTGCACCTTTTAGCTAATGACTTGCCATTATGTGGGAGGTATTCCCTGCCGCACCTTTTAACTAATGACTTGCCATTATGTGGGAGGTATTTCTGCCGCACCTTTTAGCTAATGACTTGCCATTATGTGGGAGGTATTCCTGCTGCACCTTTTAACTAATGACTTGCCATTATGTGGAGGTATTTCTGCTGCACCTTTAGCTAATGACTTGCCATTATGTGGGAGGTATTCCTGCTGCACCTTTTAACTAATGACTTGCCATTATGTGGGAGGTATTTCTGCCGCACCTCTTAGCTAATGACTTGCCATTATAAAGGGAGTGTATTCCTGCCGCACCTTTTAACTAATGACTTGCCATTATGTGGGAGGTATTTCTGCTGCACCTTTTAGCTAATGACTTGCCATTATGTGGGAGGTATTCCTGCCGCACCTATTAGCTAATGTCTTGCCATTATGTGGGAGGTATTCCTGCCGCACCTTTTAGCTAATGACTTGCCATTATGTGGGAGGTATTCCTGCCGCACCTTTTAACTAATGACTTGCCATTATGTGGAGGTATTCCTGCCGCACCTTTTAGCTAATGACTTGCCATTATGTGGGAGGTATTTGCCGCACCTTTTAACTAATGACTTGCCATTAAGGGGAGGTATTCCTGCCGCACCTTTTAACCACGACTTGCCATTATGGGAGGTATTCCTGCCGCACCTTTTAACCACGACTTGCCATTATGTGGGGAGGTATTTCTGCTGCACCTTTTAGCTAATGACTTGCCATTATGTGGAGTGTATTCCTGCCGCACCTTTTAACTAATGACTTGCCATTAAGGGAGGTATTCCTGCCGCACCTTTAGAAGCACGACTTGCCATTATGTGGGAGGTATTCCTGCCGCACCTATTAGCTAATGTCTTGCCATTATGTGGAGTGTATTCCTTGCCGCACCTTTTAACTAATATCTTGCCATTATGTGGGGAGGTATTCCTGCCGCACCTTTTTTAGCTAATGACTTGCCATTATGTGGGAGGTATTCCTGTTGCACCTATTAGCTAATGTCTGCCATTATGTGGGAGGTATTCCTGCCGCAATCTTTAACTAATGACTTGCCATTATGTGGGAGGTATTCCTGCCGCACCTTTTAGCTAATGACTTGCCATTATGTGGGAGGTATTCCTTGCCGCACCTTTTAACTAATGACTTGCCATTATGTGGGAGGTATTCCTGTCAGACCTATTAGCTAATGTCTTGCCATTATGTGGGAGGTATTCTGGTTTCTGCACCTTTAACTAATGACTTGCCATTATGTGGGAGGTATTCCTGCCGCACCTTTTAACTAATGACTTGCCATTATGTGGGAGGTATTCCTGCCGCACCTTTTAATCATCGACTTGCCATTATGTGGGAGGTATTCCTGCCGCACCTTAACTAATGACTTGCCATTATGTGGGAGGTATTCCTGCCGCACCTTTTAACTAATGACTTGCCATTATGTGGGAGGTATTCCTGCCGCACCTTTTAACTAATGACTTGCCATTATGTGGGAGGTATTCTGCCGCACCTTTTAACTAATGACTTGCCATTATGTGGGAGGTATTCCTGCCGCACCTTTAACTAATGACTTGCCATTATGTGGAGGTATTCCTGCTGCACCTTTAACTACACGACTTGCCATTATGTGGGAGGTATTCCTGTCGCACCTTTAACTAATGACTTGCCATTATGTGGGAGGTATTCCTGCCGCACCTTTTAACTAATGACTTGCCATTATGTGGGATATTCCTGCCGCACCTTTAACTAATGACTTGCCATTATGTGGGAGGTATTCCTGCCGCACCTTTTAACTAATGACTTGCCATTAAGGGGAGGTATTCCTGCCGCACCTTTTAACTAATGACTTGCCATTATGTGGGGAGGTATTCCTGCTGCACCTTTTAACTAATGACTTGCCATTATGTGGGAGGTATTCTCGTTTTCGCACCTTTTAACTAATGACTTACACAGGGGAGGTATTCCTGCTGCACCTTTTAACTAATGACTTGCCATTATGTGGGGAGGTATTCTTGCCGCACCTTTTAACTAATGACTTGCCATTATGTGGTGGTATTCCCTGCTGCACCTTTTAACTAATGACTTGCCATTATGTGGAGGTATTCCTGCCGCACCTTTTAACTAATGACTTGCCATTATGTGGGAGGTATTCCTGCTGCACCTTTTAACTAATGACTTGCCATTATGTGGGAGGTATTCCTGCCGCACCTTTTAACTAATGACTTGCCATTATGTGGGAGGTATTCCTGCTGCACCTTTTAACTAATGACTTGCCATTATGTGGGAGGTATTCTGCCGCACCTTTTAACTAATGACTTGCCATTATGTGGGAGGTATTCCTGCTGCACCTTTAACTAATGACTTGCCATTATGTGGAGTGTATTCCTGCTGCACCTTAACTAATGACTTGCCATTATGTGGGAGGTGTTCCTGCCGCACCTTTTAACTAATGACTTGCCATTATGTGGAGTGTATTCCTGCCGCACCTTTTAACTAATGACTTGCCATTATGTGGGAGGTATTCCCTGCCGCACCTTTTAACTAATGACTTGCCATTATGTGGGAGGTATTCCTGCTGCACCTTTTAACTAATGACTTGCCATTATGTGGGAGTGTATTCCTGCTGCACCTTTTAACTAATGACTTGCCATTATGTGGGAGGTATTCCTGCCGCACCTTTTAACTAATGACTTGCCATTATGTGGGAGGTATTTCTGCTGCACCTTTTAACTAATGACTTGCCATTATGTGGAGGTGTTCCTGCCGCACCTTTTAACTAATGACTTGCCATTATGTGGGAGGTATTCCCCAAGCTGCACCTTAACTAATGACTTGCCATTATGTGGGAGGTATTCCTGCCGCACCTTTAACTAATGACTTGCCATTATGTGGGAGGTATTTCTGCTGCACCTTTTAACTAATGACTTGCCATTATGTGGGAGGTGTTCCTGCCGCACCTTTTAACTAATGACTTGCCATTATGTGGAGGTATTCCTGCCGCACCTTTAACTAATGACTTGCCATTATGTGGGAGGTGTTCCCTGCCGCACCTTTAACTAATGACTTGCCATTATGTGGGAGGTATTCCTTGCCGCACCTTTTAACTAATGACTTGCCATTATGTGGAGGTATTCCTGCCGCACCTTTTAACTAATGACTTGCCATTATGTGGGAGGTATTCCCGTTGCACCTTTTAACTAATGACTTGCCATTATGTGGAGGTATTCCTGTTGCACCTTTTAACTAATGACTTGCCATTATGTGGAGGTGTTCCTGCTGCACCTTTTAACTAATGACTTTGCCATTATGTGGGAGGTATTCCCTGCCGCACCTTTTAACTAATGACTTGCCATTATGTGGGAGGTATTCCTGCTGCACCTTTTAACTAATGACTTGCCATTATGTGGGAGGTATTCCTGCTCGCACCTTTTAACCAATGACTTGCCATTATGTGGGAGGTATTCCTGCCGCACCTTTTAACTAATGACTTGCCATTATGTGGGAGGTATTCCTGTCAGCACCTTTTAACTAATGACTTGCCATTATGTGGGAGGTATTCCTGCTGCACCTTTTAACTAATGACTTGCCATTATGTGGGAGGTATTCCTGCCTTAACTAATGACTTGCCATTATGTGGGAGTGTATTCCTGCTGCACCTTTAACTAATGACTTGCCATTGGTGTGAGGTATTCCTGCTGCACCTTTTAACTAATGACTTGCCATTATGTGGGAGGTATTCCTGCTGCACCTTTTAACTAATGACTTGCCATTATGTGGGAGTGTATTCCTGTTGCAATCTTTAACTACTGACTTGCTATTATGTGGGAGGTATTCCTGCCGCACCTTTAACTAATGACTTGCCATTATGTGGGGAGGTATTCCTGCCGCACCTTTTAACTAATGACTTGCCATTATGTGGGAGGTATTCCTGCTGCACCTTTTAACTAATGACTTGCCATTATGGAGGTATTCCTGCCGCACCTTTAACTAATGACTTGCCATTATGTGGAGTGTATTCCTGCTGCACTTTTAACTAATGACTTGCCATTATGTGGGAGTGTGTATTCCTGCTGCACCTTTTAACTAATGACTTGCCATTATGTGGGGAGGTATTCCTGCTGCACCTTTTAACTAATGACTTGCCATTATGTGGGAGGTATTCCTGCTGCACCTTTAACTAATGACTTGCCATTATGTGGAGGTGTTCCTGCTGCACCTTTAACTAATGACTTGCCATTATGTGGAGGTATTCCTGCTGCACCTTTAACTAATGACTTGCCATTATGTGGAGGTGTTCCTGCCGCACCTTTTAACTAATGACTTGCCATTATGTGGGAGGTATTCCTGCTGCACCTTTTAACTAATGACTTGCCATTATGTGGGAGGTATTCCTGCTGCACCTTTTAACTAATGACTTGCCATTATGTGGAGTGTATTCCTGCCGGGCACCTTTTAACTAATGACTTGCCATTATGTGGAGGTATTCCTGCCGCACCTTTTAACTAATGACTTGCCATTATGTGGGAGGTATTCCTGCCGCACCTTTTAACTAATGACTTGCCATTATGTGGGAGGTATTCCTGCTGCACCTTTTAACTAATGACTTGCCATTATGTGGGAGGTATTCCCTGCTGCACCTTTTAACTAATGACTTGCCATTATGTGGGAGGTATTCCTGCCGCACCTTTTAACTAATGACTTGCCATTATGTGGGAGGTATTCCTGCTGCACCTTTTAACTAATGACTTGCCATTATGTGGGAGGTATTCCTGCCGCACCTTTTAACTAATGACTTGCCATTATGTGGGAGGTATTCCTGCTGCACCTTTTAACTAATGACTTGCCATTATGTGGGAGGTATTCCTGCTGCACCTTTTAACTAATGACTTGCCATTATGTGGGAGGTATTCCTGCTGCACCTTTTAACTAATGACTTGCCATTATGTGGGAGTATTCCTGTTGCACCTTTTAACTAATGACTTGCCATTATGTGGGAGGTATTCCTGCTGCACCTTTTAACTAATGACTTGCCATTATGTGGGAGGTATTCCTGCTGCACCTTTTAACTAATGACTTGCCATTATGTGGGAGGTATTCCCGTTGCACCTTTTAACTAATGACTTGCCATTATGTGGAGTGTATTCCTGCCGCACCTTTAACTAATGACTTGCCATTATGTGGGAGGTATTCCTGCTGCACCTTTTAACTAATGACTTGCCATTATGTGGAGGTGTTCCTGCTGCACCTTTAACTAATGACTTGCCATTATGTGGGAGGTATTCCTGCTGCACCTTTTAACTAATGACTTGCCATTATGTGGGAGGTGTTCCTGCTGCACCTTTTAACTAATGACTTGCCATTATGTGGGAGTGTATTCCTGCTGCACCTTTTAACTAATGACTTGCCATTATGTGGGGAGGAGGTATTCCTGCTGCACCTTTTAACTAATGACTTGCCATTATGTGGGAGGTATTCCTGCCGCACCTTTTAACTAATGACTTGCCATTATGTGGGAGGTATTCTGCTGCACCTTTAACTAATGACTTGCCATTATGTGGGAGGTATTCCTGCTGCACCTTTTAACTAATGACTTGCCATGTGGGAGGTATTCCTAAGGCACCTTTTAACTAATGACTTGCCATTATGTGGGAGGTATCCCTGCCGCACTTTTAACTAATGACGCCATTATGTGGAGGTATCACCGCATCCCTTTAACCTAATAGACTTCACAATATGTGGGAGGTATTCCATTGCAACTCAACTAATGACTTGCCATGTGTGGAGGTATTCCTTGCCGTACCTTTTAACTAATGACTTGCCATTATGTGGAGGTATTCCTTGCTGCACCTTTTAACTAATGACTTGCCATTATGTGGGAGGTATTCTGCCGCACCTTTTAACTAATGACTTGCCATTATGTGGAGTATTCCTGCCGCACCTTTTAACTAATGACTCTGGCTATTATGTGGGAGGTATTCCTGCTGCACCTTTTAACTAATGACTTGCCATTATGTGGAGGTATTCCTGCCGCACCTTTTAACTAATGACTTGCCATTATGTGGAGGTATTCCTGCTGCACCTTTTAACTAATGACTTGCCATTATGTGGGAGGTATTCTGCCGCACCTTTTTTAACTAATGACTTGCCATTATGTGGGAGGTATTCTTGCCGCACCTTTAACTAATGACTTGCCATTATGTGGGAGGTATTCCTGCTGCACCTTTTAACTAATGACTTGCCACAGGGAGGTATTCCTGCCGCACCTTTTAACTAATGACTTGCCATTATGTGGGAGGTATTCCTGCTGCATCTTTTAACTAATGACTTGCCATTATGTGGGAGGTATTCCTGCCGCACTCAACTAATGACTTGCCATTATGTGGGAGGTATTCCCTGCTGCACCTTTTAACTAATGACTTGCCATTATGTGGGAGGTATTCCTGCTGCACCTTTTAACTAATGACTTGCCATTATGTGGAGGTATTCCTGCTGCACCTTTTAACTAATGACTTGCCATTATGTGGGAGGTATTCCTGCTGCACCTTTTAACTAATGACTTGCCATTATGTGGGAGGTGTTCCTGCCGCACCTTTTAACTAATGACTTGCCATTATGTGGAGTGTATTCCTGCCGCATCTTTTAACTAATGACTTGCCATTATGTGGGAGGTATTCCTGCCGCACCTTTTAACTAATGACTTGCCATTATGTGGGAGGTATTCCTGTTGCACCTTAACTAATGACTTGCCATTATGTGGGAGGTATTCCTGTTGCACCTTTTAACTAATGACTTGCCATTATGTGGGAGGTGTTCCTGCCGCACCTTTTAACTAATGACTTGCCATTATGTGGAGTGTATTCCTGCCGCACCTTTTAACTAATGACTTGCCATTATGTGGGAGGTATTCCTGCTGCACCTTTTAACTAATGACTTGCCATTATGTGGGAGGTATTCCTGCTGCACCTTTTAACTAATGACTTGCCATTATGTGGGAGGTATTCCTGCTGCACCTTTTAAATTAATGACTTGCCATTATGTGGGAGGTATTCCTGCTGCACCTTTTAACTAATGACTTGCCATTATGTGGGAGGTGTTCCTGCTGCACCTTTTAACTAATGACTTGCCATTATGTGGGAGGTATTCTGCTGCACCTTTTAACTAATGACTTGCCATTATGTGGGAGGTATTCCTGCTGCATCCCTTTTAACTAATGACTTGCCATTATGTGGGAGGTATTCCTGCTGCACCTTTTAACTAATGACTTGCCATTATGTGGGAGGTATTCCTGTTGCACCTTTTAACTAATGACTTGCCATTATGTGAGGTATTCCTGCCGCACCTTTAACTAATGACTTGCCATTATGTGGGAGGTATTCCTGCCACCCTTTTAACTAATGACTTGCCATTATGTGGGAGGTGTTCCCTGCCGCACCTAACTAATGACTTGCCATTATGTGGGAGGTATTCCTGCTGCACCTTTTAACTAATGACTTGCCATTATGTGAGGTATTCCTGCTGCACCTTTTAACTAATGACTTGCCATTATGTGGGAGGTATTCCTGCCGCACCTTTTAACTAATGACTTGCCATTATGTGGGAGGTATTCCTGCTGCACCTTTTAACTAATGACTTGCCATTATGTGGGAGGTATTCCTGCTGCACCTTTAACTAATGACTTGCCATTATGTGGGAGGTATTCCTGCTGCACCTTTTAACTAATGACTTGCCATTATGTGGAGGTATTCCTGCAGCACCTTTTAACTAATGACTTGCCATTATGTGGAGGTATTCCTGCTGCACCTTTTAACTAATGACTTGCCATTATGTGGGAGGTATTCCTGCCGCACCTTTTATCTAATGACTTGCCATTATGTGGGGAGGTATTCCTGCTGCACCTTTTAACTAATGACTTGCCATTATGTGGGAGGTATTCCTGGTAGCACCTTAACTAATGTGATCTACACAGGAGGTATTCCTGCCGCACCTTTTAACTAATGACTTGCCATTATGTGGGAGGTATTCCTGCTGCACCTTTTAACTAATGACTTGCCATTATGTGGGAGGTATTCCTGCAGCACCTTTTAACTAATGACTTGCCATTATGTGGAGGTATTCCTGCCGCACCTTTTAACTAATGACTTGCCATTATGTGGGAGGTATTCCTGCCGCACCTTTTAACTAATGACTTGCCATTATGTGGGAGGTATTCCTGCTGCACCTTTTAACTAATGACTTGCCATTATGTGGGAGGTATTCTGCAGCACCTTTTAACTAATGACTTGCCATTATGTGTGGAGGGTATTCCTGCTGCACCTTTAACTAACTAATGACTTGCCATTATGTGGGAGGTATTCCTGTTGCACCTTTTTAACTAATGACTTGCCATTATGTGGGAGGTATTCCTGCCGCAACTTTTAACTAATGACTTGCCATTATGTGGGAGGTGTTCCTGCCGCACCTTTTAACTAATGACTTGCCATTATGTGGGAGGTATTCCTGCTGCACCTTTTAACTAATGACTTGCCATTATGTGGGAGGTATTTCTTGCTGCACCTTTTAACTAATGACTTGCCATTATGTGGGAGGTATTCCTGCTGCACCTTTTAACTAATGTCTTGCCATTATGTGGGAGTGTATTCTTGCTGCACCTTTTAACTAATGACTTGCCATTATGTGGGAGGTATTCCTGCCGCACCTTTTAACTAATGACTTGCCATTATGTGGGTGGTATTCCTGCCGCACCTTTTAACTAATGACTTGCCATTATGTGGGAGGTATTCCTGCTGCACCTTTTAACTAATGACTTGCCATTATGTGGGAGGTATTCCTGCTGCACCTTTTAACTAATGACTTGCCATTATGTGGGAGGTATTCCTGCTGCACCTTTTAACTAATGACTTGCCATTATGTGGAGGTATTTCTGCTGCACCCATTAGCTAATGACTTGCCATTATGTGGAGGTATTTCTGCTGCACCTATTAGCTAATGTCTTGCCATTATGTGGGAGGTATTCCTGCTGCACCTTTTAACTAATGACTTGCCATTATGTGGGAGGTATTCCTGCCGCACCTTTTAACTAATGACTTGCCATTATGTGGGAGGTATTTCTGCTGCACCTATTAGCTAATGACTTGCCATTATGTGGGAGGTATTTCTGCTGCACCTATTAGCTAATGACTTGCCATTATGTGGGAGGTATTTCTGCTGCACCTATTAGCTAATGACTTGCCATTATGTGGAGGTATTTCTGCTGCACCTATTAGCTAATGACTTGCCATTATGTGGGAGGTATCGCTGCTGCACTCATTAGCTAATGTCTTGCCATTATGTGGGAGGTATTCCTGCTGCACCTTTTAACTAATGACTTGCCATTATGTGGGAGGTATTCTGCTGCACCTTTTAACTAATGACTTGCCATTATGTGGGAGGTATTTCTGCTGCACCTATTAGC
>JBBBDQ010005207.1:0-10962 GCA_037127315.1 Ascarosepion bandense | reverse complement strand
TAATGTCTTGCCATTATGTGGGAGGTATTCCTGCCGCACCTTTTAACTAATGACTTGCCATTATGTGGGAGGTATTCTGCTGCACATTTTAACTAATGACTTGCCATTATGTGGGAGGTATTTCTGCTTTCGTACCCTTTAACTAATGACTTGCCATTATGTGGGAGGTACTTTGTCAAGACCTTTTAACTAATGACTTGCCATTATGTGGGAGGTATTTCTGCTGCAGTAATCTTTTTAACTAATGACTTGCCATTATGTGGGAGTGTATTCCAAGCTGCACCTTTTAACTAATGACTTGCCATTATGTGGGAGGTATTCCTGCTGCACCTTTGAAGACTTGCCATTATGTGGGAGGTATTCCTGCTGCACCTTTTAGCTAATGACTTGCCATTATGTGGGAGGTATTCCTGCTGCACCTTTTAACTAATGACTTGCCATTATGGGGGAGGTATTCCCGCTCGCACCTTTTAGCTAATGACTTGCCATTATGTGGGAGGTATTCCTGCCGCACCTTTTAACTAATGACTTGCCATTATGTGGAGGTATTCCTGCCGCACCTTTTAGCCAATGACTTGCCATTATGTGGGAGGTATTCCTGCCGCACCTTTTAGCTAATGACTTGCCATTATGTGGGAGGTATTCTTGCCGCACCTTTTAACTAATGACTTGCCATTATGTGGGAGGTATTCCTGCCGCACCTTTTAACTAATGACTTGCCATTATGTGGGAGGTATTCCTGCCGCACCTTTTAGCTAATGACTTGCCATTATGTGGGAGGTATTCCGCGTTTTATTCCGCTAATGACTTTATTAATATGGGAGGTATTCCTGCCGCACCTTTTAACTAATGACTTGCCATTATGTGGGAGGTATTCCTGTTGCACCTTTTAACTAATGACTTGCCATTATGTGGGAGGTATTCCTGCCGCACCTTTTAGCACGACTTGCCATTATGTGGGAGGTATTCCTGCCGCACCTTTTAGCTAATGACTTGCCATTATGTGGGAGGTATTCCTGCTGCGTTTTAACTAATGACTTGCCATTATGTGGGAGGTATTCCTGCCGCACCTTTTAGCTAATGACTTGCCATTATGTGGGAGGTATTCCCGCTGCACCTTTTAACTAATGACTTGCCATTATGTGGGAGGTATTCCTGCCGCACCTTTAACTAATGACTTGCCATTATGTGGGAGGTATTCCCGCCGCACCTTTTAGCTAATGACTTGCCATTATGTGGGAGGTATTCCTGCTGCACCTTTAGCTAATGACTTCTGCTATTATGTGGGAGGTATTCCTGCTGCACCTTTTAACTAATGATCAATATGTGGGAGGTATTCCTGCCGCACCTTTTAGCTAATGACTTGCCATTATGTGGGAGGTATTCCTGCCGCACCTTTTAGCTAATGACTTTGCCACATTATGTGGGAGGTATTCTCATTGCATCTTTAGCTAATGACTTGCCATTATGTGGGAGGTATTCCTGCTGCACCTTTAGCTAATGACTGCCATTATGTGGAGTGTATTCTGCTGCACCTTTTAGCTAATGACTTGCCATTATGTGGGAGTGGTACCTTGCTGGAAGACCTTTAACTAATGACTTGCCATTATGTGGGATAGTATTCCTGCTGCACCTTTTAACTAATGACTTGCCATTATGTGGGAGGTATTCCTGCTGCACCTTTTAACTAATGACTTGCCATTATGTGGAGGTATTCCTGTTGCACCTTTTAGCTAATGACTTGCCATTATGTGGGAGGTATTCCTGCCAGAATTTTTAGCTAATGACTTGCCATTATGTGGGAGGTATTCTGTCACCCTTTTAACTAATGACTTCATGTGGAGGTATTCCTGCCGCACCTTTTAACTAATGACTTGCCATTATGTGGGAGGTATTCCTGCCGCACCTTTTAGCTAATGACTTGCCATTATGTGGGAGGTATTCCTGCTGCACCTTTTAACTAATGACTTAAGCACATGTGGAGGTATTCCTGCCGCACCTTTTAAAATTAATGACTTGCCATTATGGGAGGTATTCCTGCTGCACCTTTTAGCTAATGACTTGCCATTATGTGGGAGGTATTCCTGCTGCACCTTTTAACTAATGACTTGCCATTATGTGGGAGGTATTCCTGCTGCAATCTTTAACTAATGACTTGCCATTATGTGGGAGGTATTCCCTGCTGCACCTTTTAGCTAATGACTTGCCATTATGTGGGGAGGTATTCCTGCTGTACCTTTTAGCTAATGACTTGCCATTATGTGGGAGGTATTCTGCCGCACCTTTAACTAATGACTTGCCATTATGTGGGAGGTATTCTGCCGCACCTTTTAACTAATGACTTGCCATTATGTGGGAGGTATTCCTGCTGCACCTTTTAGCTAATGACTTGCCATGAGGTATTCCTGCCAGCACCTTTTAGCTAATGACTTGCCATTATGTGGGAGGTATTCCTGCTGCACCTTGGAATTCACACTTGCCATTATGTGGGAGGTATTCTGCTGCATCTTTAACTAATGACTTGCCATTATGTGGGAGGTATTCCTGCCGCACCTTTTAACTAATGACTTGCCATTATGTGGGAGGTATTCCTGCTGCACCTTTTAACTAATGACTTGCCATTATGTGGGAGTGGCATTCCCCCCTGCTGCACCTTTAACTAATGACTTGCCAGGTCATGTGGGAGTGTATTTTGCTACACCTATTAGCTAATGTCTTGCCATTATGTGAGTGTATTCTGCCAGACCTTTAACTAAATGACTTGCCATTATGTGGGGAGTGTATTCCCTGCTGCAATCTTTAACTAATGACTTGCCATTATGTGGGAGGTATTCTGCTGCACCTTTTAACTAATGACTTGCCATTATGTGGGAGGCTCCTGCTGCACCTTTTAACTAATGACTTGCCATTATGTGGGAGGTATTCTGCTGCACTCTTTAACTAATGACTTGCCATTATGTGGGAGGTATTCTGCTGCACCTTTTAACTAATGACTTGCCATTATGTAGAGGTATCTTGTTGCACCTTTTAACTAATGATTTGCCATTATGGAGGTATTCTGCCAGACCTTTAACTAATGACTGCTATTATGTGGGAGTGGTATTTACACCTATTAGCTAATGTTCCATGTCATGTGGAGGTATTTCTGCTGCACCTATTAGCTAATGTCTTCTGCCATTATGTGAGGTATGTCGCACCTTTTAACTAATGACTTGCCATTATGTGAGGTATTCCTGCCAGCACCTTTTAACTAATGACTGCCATTATGTGGGAGGTATTTTGCTGCACCTATTAGCTAATGTCTTGCCATTAAGGTGGAGGTATTCTGTACAACCTTTTAACTTAATTTCTAGACTTGCCATTATGTGGAGGTATTCCTGCCGCACATTTTAACTAATGACTTGCCATTATGTGGGAGGGTATTTCTGCTGCACTTTAACTAATGACTTGCCATTATGTGGGAGGTAGGTCTTACAAACTTTTTAACCAATGGATTGCCATTATGTGGGAGGTATTTCTGCTGCACCTTTTAACTAATGACTTGCCATTATGTGGGAGGCTCCTGCCGCACCTTTTAACTAATGACTTGCCATTATGTGGGAGGTATTCCTGCTGCACCTTTAGCTAATGACTTGCCATTATGTGGGAGGTATTCCTGCCGCACCTTTAGCTAATGACTTGCCATTATGTGGGAGGTATTCCTGCTGCACCTTTTAACTAATGACTTGCCATTATGTGGGAGGTATTCCTATGCACCTTTTAGCTAATGACTCACACAGTGGAGGTATTCCTGCCGCACCCTTAACTAATGACTTGCTATTATGTGGGAGGTATTCCTGCTGCACCTTTAGCTAATGACTTGCCATTATGTGGGAGGTATTCCTGCCGCACCTTTTAGCTAATGACTTGCCATTATGTGGAGTGGTATTCTTGCCGCACCTTTTAACTAATGACTTGCCATTATGTGAGGTATTCTGTTGCACCTTTTTGAATCTAATGACTTGCCATTATGTGGAGTGTATTCCTGCCGCACCTTTAGCTAATGACTTGCCATTATGTGGAGGTATTCCTGCCGCACCTTTAGCTAATGACTTGCCATTATGTGGGAGGTATTCTGCCGCACCTTTAACTAATGACTTGCCATTATGTGGGAGGTATTCCTGTTGCACCTTTAACTAATGACTTGCCATTATAAGGTATTCCTGCTGCAATCTTTAGCTAATGACTTGCCATTATGTGGGAGGTATTCCCTGCCGCACCTTTAGCTAATGATTCCGCTAATATGTGAGGTATTCCTGCCGCACCTTTTAACTAATGACTTGCCATTATGTGGAGGTATTCCTGCCGCACCTTTTAGCTAATGACTTGCCATTATGTGGGAGGCATTCCTGCCGCACCTTGCCACACAATTTGCCATTATGTGGGAGGTATTCCTGCCGCACCTTTTAACTAATGACTTGCCATTATGTGGGAGGTATTCCCTGCTGCACCTTTTAGCTAATGACTTGCCATTATGTGGGAGGTATTCCCCAAGGCACCTAGCTAATGACTTGCCATTATGTGGGAGGTATTCTGCTGCACCTTTTAACTAATGACTTGCCATTATGGAGGTATTCCTGCCGCAATCTTTAGCTAATGACTTGCCATTATGTGGAGTGTATTCCTGCCGCACCTTTTAGCTAATGACTTGCCATTATGGGGAGGTATTCCTGCCGCACCTTTTAGCTAATGACTTGCCATTATGTGGGAGGCACTCCATGCACCTTTAGCTAATGACTTGCCATTATGTGGGAGGTATTCCTGCTGCACCTTTTAGCTAATGACTTGCCATTATGTGGGAGGTATTCCTTGTTGCACCTTTAACTAATGACTTGCCATTATGTGGGAGGTATTCCTGCCGCACCTTTTAACTAATGACTTGCCATTATGTGGAGGTATTCTGCCGCACCTTTTAACTAATGACTGCCATTATGTGGGAGGTATTCCTGCTGCACCTTTAGCTAATGACTTGCCATTATGTGGGAGGTATTCCCTGCTACACCTTTTAGCTAATGACTTGCCATTATGTGGGAGGTATTCCTGCCGCACCTTTTAACTAATGACTTGCCATTATGTGGGAGGTATCTCCTAAGGCACCTTTAACTACACGACTTGCCATTATGTGGGAGGTATTCCTGCCGCACCTTTTAGCTAATGACTTGCCATTATGTGGGAGGTATTCCTTGCCGCACCTTTTAACTAATGACTTGCCATTACGGGAGGTATTCTTGCCGCACCTTTAACTAATGACTTGCCATTGCGGAGGTATTCCTGTTGCACCTTTAGCTAATGACTTGCCATTATGTGGGAGGTATTCCTGTTGCACCTTTTAACTAATGACTTGCCATATTATGGGAGGTATTCTGCCGCACCTTTTAACTAATGATCTACATTATGTGGGAGGTATTCCTGCCGCACCTTTTAGCTAATGACTTGCCATTATGTGGGAGGTATTCCTGCTGCACCTTTTAGCTAATGACTTGCCATTATGTGGGAGGTATTCTGCTGCACCTTTTAACCAATGACTTGCCATTATGGGAGGTATTCCTGCTGCACCTTTTAACTAATGACTTGCCATTATGTGGGAGGTATTCCTGCTGCACCTTTTAGCTAATGACTTGCCATTATGTGGGAGGTATTCCTGCTCGCACCTTTAGCTAATGACTTGCCATTATGTGGGAGGTATTCCCACCTTTTTAACTAATGACTTGCCATTATGTGGGAGGTATTCCTGCCGCACCTTTTAACTAATGACTTGCCATTATGTGGGAGGTATTCCCTGCTGCACCTTTTAGCTAATGACTTGCCATTATGTGGGAGGTATTCTGCCGCACCTTTTAACTAATGACTTGCCATTGTGTGGGAGGTATTCCTGCCGCACCTTTTAACTAATGACTTGCCATTATGTGGGAGGTATTCCTGTTGCACTTTTGAACTAATGACTTGCCATTATGTGGGAGGTATTCCTGCCGCACCTTTTAACTAATGACTTGCCATTATGTAGAGGTATTTCTGTTGCACCTTTTAACTAACACTCGCCATTATGTGGGAGGTATTCCTGCTGCACCTTTTAACTAATGACTTGCCATTATGTGGGAGGTATTCCTGTTGCACCTTTTAACTAATGACTTGCCATTATGTGGAGTACCTGCTGCACCTTTTAACTAATGACTTGCCATTATGTGGGAGGTATTTCTGCTGCACGTTTTAACTAATGACTTGCCATTATGTGGGAGGTATTCCTGTTGCACCTTTTAACTAATGACTTGCCATTATGTGGGAGGTATTCCTGCTGCACCTTTTAACTAATGACTTGCCATTATGTGGGAGTGTATTCCTGTTGCACCTTTTAACTAATGACTTGCCATTATGTGGGAGGTATTCCTGCTGCACCTTTTAACTAATGGATTTGCCATTATGTGGGAGGTATTCCTGCCGCACCTTTTAACTTAATGACTTGCCATTATGTGGGAGGTAATTTGCTTGCACCTTTTAACTAATGACTTGCCATTATGTGGGAGGTATTTGCTGCACCTATTAGCTAATGTCTTGCCATTATGTGGGAGGTATTCCTGCCGCACCTTTAACTAATGACTTGCCATTATGTGGAGTATTCCTGCCGCACCTTTTAACTAATGACTTGCCATTATGTGGGAGGTATTTCTGCTGCACCCATTAGCTAATGACTTGCCATTATGTGGGAGGTATTTCCCTTGCTGCACCTATTACTAATGTCTTGCCATTATGTGGGAGGTATTCCCTGCTGCACCTTTTAACTAATGACTTGCCATTATGTGGGAGGTATTCCTGTTGCACCTTTTAACTACCATTTGCCATTATGTGGGAGGTATTCCTGCTGCACCTTTTAACTAATGACTTGCCATTATGTGGGAGGTATTTCTGTTGCACTTATTAGCCAATGTCTTGCCATTATGTGGAGGTATTCCTGCTGCACCTTTTAACTAATGACTTGCCATTATGTGGGAGGTATTTGTCAAATCTATTAGCTAATGACTTGCCATTATGTGGGAGGTATCTTTCTGCTGCACCTATTAGCTAATGTCTTGCCATTATGTGGGAGGTATTCCTGCTGCACCTTTTAACTAATGACTTGCCATTATGTGGAGGTATTTCTGTTGCACCCATTAGCTAATGACTTGCCATTATGTGGGAGGTATTTCTGCTGCACCTATTAGCTAATGTCTTGCCATTATGTGGAGGTATTCCTGCTGCACCTTTTAACTAATGACTTGCCATTATGTGGGAGGTATTCCTGCTGCACCTTTTAACTAATGACTTGCCATTATGTGGGAGGTATTCCTGCCACACCTTTTAACTAATGACTTGCCATTATGTGGGAGGTATTCCTGCTGCACCTTTTAACTAATGACTTGCCATTATGTGGGAGGTATTCTGCCGCACCTTTTAACTAATGACTTGCCATTATGTGGAGGTATTCCTGCTGCACCTTTTAACTTAATGACTTGCCATTATGTGGGAGGTATCCCTGCTGCACCTTTTAACTAATGACTTGCCATTATGTGGGAGGTATTCCTGTTGCACCTTTTAACTAATGACTTGCCATTATGTGGGAGGTATTCCTTGGTTGCACCTTTTAACTAATGACTTGCCATTATGTGGGAGGTATTCCTGCTGCACCTTTTAACTAATGACTTGCCATTATGTGGGAGGTATTCCTGCTGCACCTTTAACTAATGACTTGCCATTATGTGGGAGGTGGCTCTGCCGCACCTTTTAACTAATGACTTGCCATTATGTGGGATGTATTTCTGCTGCACCCATTAGCTAATGACTTGCCATTATGTGGGAGGTATTTCTGCTGCACCTATTAGCTAATGTCTTGCCATTATGTGGGAGGTATTCCTGCTGCACCTTTTAACTAATGACTTGCCATTATGTGGGAGGTATTCCTGCTGCACCTTTTAACTAATGACTTGCCATTATGTGGGAGGTATTCCTGCCGCACCTTTTAACTAATGACTTGCCATTATGTGGGAGGTATTTCTGCTGCACCCATTAGCTAATGACTTGCCATTATGTGGGAGGTATTTCTGCTGCACCTATTAGCTAATGTCTTGCCATTATGTGGGAGGTATTCCTGCTGCACCTATTAGCTAATGTCTTGCCATTATGTGGGAGGTATTCCTGCTGCACCTATTAGCTAATGTCTTGCCATTATGTGGGAGGTATTTCTGCTGCACCCATTAGCTAATGACTTGCCATTATGTGGGAGGTATTCCTGCCTGCACCTTTTAACTAATGACTTGCCATTATGTGGGAGGTATTCCTGCTTGCACCTTTTAACTAATGACTTGCCATTATGTGGGAGGTATTCCTGCCGCACCTTTTAACTAATGACTTGCCATTATGTGGGAGGTATTCCTGCTGCACCTTTTAACTAATGACTTGCCATTATGTGGGAGGTATTCCTGCCGCACCTTTTAACTAATGACTTGCCATTATGTGGGAGGTATTCCTGCTGCACCTTTTAACTAATGACTTGCCATTATGTGGGAGGTATTCCTGCTGCACCTTTTAACTAATGACTTGCCATTATGTGGGAGGTATTCCTGCCGCACCTTTTAACTAATGACTTGCCATTATGTGGGAGGTATTTCTGCTGCACCCATTAGCTAATGACTTGCCATTATGTGGGAGGTATTTCTGCTGCACCTATTAGCTAATGTCTTGCCATTATGTGGGAGGTATTCCTGCTGCACCTTTTAACTAATGACTTGCCATTATGTGGGAGGTATTCCTGCTGCACCTTTTAACTAATGACTTGCCATTATGTGGGAGGTATTCCTGCCGCACCTTTTAACTAATGACTTGCCATTATGTGGGACGTATTCCTGCCTGCCGCACATTTTAACTAATGACTTGCCATTATGTGGGAGGTATTCCTGCTGCACCTTTTAGCTAATGACTTGCCATTATGTGGGAGGTATTCCTGCTGCACCTTTTAACTAATGACTTGCCATTATGTGGGAGGTATTCCTGCTGCACCTTTTAACTAATGACTTGCCATTATGTGGGAGGTATTCCTGCCTGCACCTTTTAACTAATGACTTGCCATTATGTGGGAGGTATTTCTGCTTGCACCCATTAGCTAATGACTTGCCATTATGTGGGAGGTATTTCTGCTGCACCTATTAGCTAATATCTTGCCATTATGTGGGAGGTATTTCTGCTGCACCTTTTAACTAATGACTTGCCATTATGTGGGAGGTATTCCTGCTGCACCTTTTAACTAATGACTTGCCATTATGTGGGAGGTATTCCTGCTGCACCTTTTAACTAATGACTTGCCATTATGTGGGAGGTATTTCTGCTTGCACCTTTTAACTAATGACTTGCCATTATGTGGGAGGTATTCCTGCCTGCACCTTTTAACTAATGACTTGCCATTATGTGGGAGGTATTCCTGCTGCACCTTTTAACTAATGACTTGCCATTATGTGGGAGGTATTCCTGCCGCACCTTTTAACTAATGACTTGCCATTATGTGGGAGGTATTCCTGCTGCACCTTTTAACTAATGACTTGCCATTATGTGGGAGGTATTCCTGCTGCACCTTTTAACTAATGACTTGCCATTATGTGGGAGGTATTCCTGCTGCACCTTTTAACTAATGACTTGCCATTATGTGGGAGGTATTTCTGCTGCACCTTTTAACTAATGACTTGCCATTATGTGGGAGGTATTTCTGCTGCACCTATTAGCTAATATCTTGCCATTATGTGGGAGGTATTCCTGCTGCACCTTTTAACTAATGACTTGCCATTATGTGGGAGGTGTTTCTGCTGCACCTATTAGCTAATATCTTGCCATTATGTGGGAGGTATTCCTGCTGCACCTTTTAACTAATGACTTGCCATTATGTGGGAGGTATTTCTGCTGCACCTATTAGCTAATATCTTGCCATTATGTGGGAGGTATTCCTGCTGCACCTTTTAACTAATGACTTGCCATTATGTGGGAGGTATTCCTGCTGCACCTTTTAACTAATGACTTGCCATTATGTGGGAGGTATTCCTGCTGCACCTTTTAACTAATGACTTGCCATTATGTGGGAGGTATTTCTGCTGCACCTTTTAACTAATGACTTGCCATTATGTGGGAGGTATTCCTGCCTGCACCTTTTAACTAATGACTTGCCATTATGTGGGAGGTATTCCTGCTGCACCTTTTAACTAATGACTTGCCATTATGTGGGAGGTATTTCTGCTGCACCTTTTAACTAATGACTTGCCATTATGTGGGAGGTATTCCTGCCGACCTTTTAACTAATGACTTGCCATTATGTGGGAGGTATTCCTGCCGCACCTTTTAACTAATGACTTGCCATTATGTGGGAGGTATTCCTGCTGCACCTTTTAACTAATGACTTGCCATTATGTGGGAGGTATTCCTGCTGCACCTTTTAACTAATGACTTGCCATTATGTGGGGAGGTATTTCTGCTGCACCTTTTAACTAATGACTTGCCATTATGTGGGAGGTATTCCTGCTGCACCTTTTAACTAATGACTTGCCATTATGTGGGAGGTATTCCTGCTGCACCTTTTAACTAATGACTTGCCATTATGTGGGAGGTATTTCTGCTGCACCTTTTAACTAATGACTTGCCATTATGTGGGAGGTATTCCTGCCGCACCTTTTAACTAATGACTTGCCATTATGTGGGAGGTATTCCTGCTGCACCTTTTAACTAATGACTTGCCATTATGTGGGAGGTATTCCTGCCGCACCTTTTAACTAATGACTTGCCATTATGTGGGAGGTATTCCTGCCGCACCTTTTAACTAATGACTTGCCATTATGTGGGAGGTATTTCTGCTGCACCTTTTAACTAATGACTTGCCATTATGTGGGAGGTATTTCTGCTGCACCTATTAGCTAA
>JBBBDQ010005206.1:0-14646 GCA_037127315.1 Ascarosepion bandense | reverse complement strand
ATAAACAGATTCTGAAGAAGGCTGGAGTGTACAATGGCCAAAATGTGTGGATAGCAACAAAGATGAGGACAACAGTCTGAACAATGTAAATAGTGTAAATAATTATAATACCAAACCTCAGAAATATAAACAGATTCTGAAGAACGCTGAAGTGTACAATGGCCAAAATGTGTGGATAGCAACAAAGATGAGGACAGCAGTCTGAACAATGTAAATAGTGTAAATAATTATAATACCTAATCTCAGAAATATAAACAGATCCTGAAGAAGGCTGGAGTGTACAATGGCCAAAATGTGTGGATAGCAACAAAGATAAGGACAACAGTCTGAACAATGTAAATAGTGTAAATAATTATAATACCAAATCTCAGAAATATAAACAGATTCTGAAGAAGTGTACAATGGCCAAAATGTGTGGATGGCAACAAAGATGAGGACAACAGTCTGAACAATGTAAATAGTGTAAATAATTATAATACCTAATCTCAGAAATATAAACAGATTCTGAAGAAGGCTGGAGTGTACAATGGCCAAAATGTGTGGATAGCAACAAAGATGAGGACAACAGTCTGAACAATGTAAATAGTGTAAATAATTATAATACCAAATCTCAGAAATATAAACAGATTCTGAAGAAGGCTGTAGTGTACAATGGCCAAAATGTGTGGATAGCAACAAAGATGAGGACAACAGTCTGAACAATGTAAATAGTGTAAATAATTATAATACCTAATCTCAGAAATATAAACAGATTCTGAAGAAGGCTGGAGTGTACAATGGCCAAAATGTGTGGATAGCAAAAAGATGAGGACAACAGTCTGAACAATGTAAATAGTGTAAATAATTATAATATCTAATCTCAGAAATATAAACAGATTCTGAAGAAGGCTGGAGTGTACAATGGCCAAAATGAGTTTATAGCAACAAAGATGAGGACAACAGTCTGAACAATGTAAATAGTGTAAATAATTATAATACCTAATCTCAGAAATATAAACAGATTCTGAAGAAGTATGGAGTGTACAATGGCCAAAATGTGTTTATAGCAACAAAGATGAGGACAACAGTCTGAAAAATATAAATAATGTAAATAATTATAATACCTAATCTCAGAAATATAAACAGATTCTGAAGAAGTCTGGAGTGTACAATGGCCAAAATGTGTTTATAGCAACAAAGATGAGGACAACAGTCTGAACAATGTAAATAGTGTAAATAATTATAATACCAAATCTCAGAAATATAAACAGATTTTGAAGAAGGCTGGAGTGTACAATGGCCAAAATGTGTTTATAGCAACAAAGATGAGGACAACAGTCTGAACAATGTAAATAGTGTAAATAATTATAATACCTAATCTCAGAAATATAAACAGATTCTGAAGAAGGCTGGAGTGTACAATGGCCAAAATGTGTTTATAGCAACAAAGAAGAGGACAACAGTCTGAACAATGTAAATAGTGTAAATAATTATAATACCTAATCTCAGAAATATAAACAGATTTTGAAGAAGTCTGGAGTGTACAATGGCCAAAATGTGTTTATAGCAACAAAGATGAGGACAACAGTCTGAACAATGTAAATAGTGTAAATAATTATAATACCTAATCTCAGAAATATAAACAGATTCTGAAGAAGGCTGGAGTGTACAATGGCCAAAATGTGTTTATAGCAACAAAGATGAGGACAACAGTCTGAACAATGTAAATAGTGTAAATAATTTTAATACGTAATCTCTGAAATATAAACAGATTCTGAAGAAGGCTGGAGTGTACAATGGCCAAAATGTGTTTATAGCAACAAAGATGAGGACAGCAGTCTTAACAATGTAAATAGTGTAAATAATTATAATACCTAATCTCAGAAATATAAACAGATTCTGAAGAAGGCTGTAGTGTACAATGGCCAAAATTTGTTTATAGCAACAAAGATGAGGACAACAGTCTGAACAATGTAAATAGTGTAAATAATTATAATACCTAATCTCAGAAATATAGAGAGATTCTGATGAAGGCTGGAGTATACAATGGCCAAAATGTGTTTTATAGCAACAAAGATGAGGACAACAGTCTGAACAATGTAAATAGTGTAAATAATTATAATACCAAATCTCAGAAATATAAACAGATTCTGAAGAAGGCTGGAGTGTACAATGGCCAAAATGTGTTTATAGCAACAAAGATGAGGACAACAGTCTGAACAATGTAAATAGTGTAAATAATTATAATACCTAATCTCAGAAATATAAACAGATTCTGAAGAAGGCTGGAGTGTACAATGGCCAAAATGTGTTTATAGCAACAAAGATGAGGGCAACAGTCTGAACAATGTAAATAGTGTAAATAATTATAATACCAAATCTCAGAAATATAAACAGATTCTGAAGAAGGCTGGAGTGTACAATGGCCAAAATGTGTTTATAGCAACAAAGATGAGGACAACAGTCTGAACAATGTAAATAGTGTAAATAATTATAATACCTAATCTCAGAAATATAAACAGATTTTGAAGAAGTCTGGAGTGTACAATGGCCAAAATGTGTTTATAGCAACAAAGATGAGGACAACAGTCTTAACAATGTAAATAGTGTAAATAATTATAATACCTAATCTCAGAAATATAAACAGATTCTGAAGAAGGCTGGAGTGTACAATGACCAAAATGTGTGGATAGCAACAAAGATGAGGACAACAGTCTGAACAATGTAAATAGTGTAAATAATTATAATACCTAATCTCAGAAATATAAACAGATTCTGAAGAAGGCTGGAGTGTACAATGGCCAAAATGTGTTTATAGCAACAAAGATGAGGACAACAGTCTGAACAATGTAAATAGTGTAAATAATTATAATACCAAATCTCAGAAATATAAACAGATTCTGAAGAAGGCTGGAGTGTACAATGGCCAAAATGTGTTTATAGCAACAAAGATGAGGACAACAGTCTGAACAATGTAAATAGTGTAAATAATTATAATACCAAATCTCAGAAATATAAACAGATTCTGAAGAAGGCTGGAGTGTACAATGGCCAAAATGTGTGGATAGCAACAAAGATGAGGACAACAGTCTGAACAATGTAAATAGTGTAAATAATTATAATACCAAATCTCAGAAATATAAACA
This sequence comes from Ascarosepion bandense, assembly GCA_037127315.1. Taxonomy (NCBI): domain Eukaryota; kingdom Metazoa; phylum Mollusca; class Cephalopoda; order Sepiida; family Sepiidae; genus Ascarosepion; species Ascarosepion bandense. The sequence continues at coordinate 11,521 of JBBBDQ010005206.1, read as the reverse complement.
GATTCTGAAGAAGGCTGGAGTGTACAATGGCCAAAATGTGTTTATAGCAACAAAGATGAGGACAACAGTCTGAACAATGTAAATAGTGTAAATAATTATAATACCTAATCTCAGAAATATAAACAGATTTTGAAGAAGTCTGGATTGTACAATGGCCAAAATGTGTTTATAGCAACAAAGATGAGGACAACAGTCTGAACAATGTAAATATTGTAAATAATTATAATACCTAATCTCAGAAATATAAACAGATTTTGAAGAAGTCTGGAGTGTACAATGGCCAAAATGTGTTTATAGCAACAAAGATGAGGACAACAGTCTGAACAATGTAAATAGTGTAAATAATTATAATACCAAATATCAGAAATATAAACAGATTCTGAAGAAGGCTGGAGTGTACAATGGCCAAAATGTGTTTATAGCAACAAAGATGAGGACAACAGTCTGAACAATGTAAATAGTGTAAATAATTATAATACCTAATCTCAGAAATATAAACAGATTCTGAAGAAGGCTGGAGTGTACAATGGCCAAAATGTGTTTATAGCAACAAAGATGAGGACAACAGTCTGAACAATGTAAATAGTGTAAATAATTATAATACCTAATCTCAGAAATATAAACAGATTCTGAAGAAGGCTGGAGTGTACAATGGCCAAAATGTGTGGATAGCAACAAAGATGAGGACAACAGTCTGAACAATGTAAATAGTGTAAATAATTATAATACCAAATCTCAGAAATATAAACAGATTCTGAAGAAGGCTGGAGTGTACAATGGCCAAAATGCGTGGATAGCAAGAAAGATGAGGACAGCAGTCTGAACAATGTAAATAGTGTAAATAATTATAATACCAAATCTCAGAAATATAAACAGATTCTGAAGAAGGCTGGAGTGTACAATGGCCAAAATGTGTTTATAGCAACAAAGATGAGGACAACAGTCTGAACAATGTAAATAGTGTAAATAATTATAATACCTAATCTCAGAAATATAAACAGATTCTGAAGAAGGCTGGAGTGTACAATGGCCAAAATGTGTGGATAGCAACAAAGATGAGGACAGCAGTCTGAACAATGTAAATAGTGTAAATAATTATAATACCAAATCTCAGAAATATAAACAGATTCTGAAGAAGGCTGGAGTGTACAATGGCCAAAATGTGTGGATAGCAACAAAGATGAGGACAACAGTCTGAACAATGTAAATAGTGTAAATAATTATAATACCAAATCTCAGAAATATAAACAGATTCTGAAGAAGGCTGGAGTGTACAATGGCCAAAATGTGTGGATAGCAACAAAGATGAGGACAACAGTCTGAACAATGTAAATAGTGTAAATAATTATAATACCAAATCTCTGAAATATAAACAGATTCTGAAGAAGGCTGGAGTGTACAATGGCCAAAATGTGTGGATAGCAACAAAGATGAGGACAGCAGTCTGAACAATATAAATAGTGTAAATAATTATAATACCAAATCTCAGAAATATAAACAGATTCTGAAGAAGGCTGGAGTGTACAATGGCCAAAATGTGTTTATAGCAACAAAGATGAGGACAGCAGTCTGAACAATGTAAATAGTGTAAATAATTATAATACCAAATCTCAGAAATATAAACAGATTCTGAAGAAGGCTGGAGTGTACAATGGCCAAAATGTGTGGATAGCAACAAACATGAGGATAGCAGTCTGAACAATGTAAATAGTGTAAATAATTATAATACCTAATCTCAGAAATATAAACAGATTCTGAAGAAGGCTGGAGTGTACAATGGCCAAAATGTGTTTATAGCAACAAAGATGAGGACAACAGTCTGAACAATGTAAATAGTGTAAATAATTATAATACCAAATCTCAGAAATATTAACAGATTCATAAGAAGGCTGGAGTGTACAATGGCCAAAATGTGTGGATAGCAACAAACATGAGGATAGCAGTCTGAACAATGTAAATAGTGTAAATAATTATAATACCTAATCTCAGAAATATAAACAGATTTTGAAGAAGTCTGGAGTGTACAATGGCCAAAATTTGTTTATAGCAACAAAGATGAGGACAACAGTCTGAACAATGTAAATAGTGTAAATAATTATAATACCTAATCTCAGAAATATAAACAGATTCTGAAGAAGGCTGGAGTGTACAATGACCAAAATGTGTGGATAGCAACAAAGATGAGGACAACAGTCTGAACAATGTAAATAGTGTAAATAATTATAATACCTAATCTCAGAAATATAAACAGATTCTGAAGAAGGCTGGAGTGTACAATGGCCAAAATGTGTTTATAGCAACAAAGATGAGGACAACAGTCTGAACAATGTAAATAGTGTAAATAATTATAATACCAAATCTCAGAAATATAAACAGATTCTGAAGAAGGCTGGAGTGTACAATGGCCAAAATGTGTTTATAGCAACAAAGATGAGGACAACAGTCTGAACAATGTAAATAGTGTAAATAATTATAATACCAAATCTCAGAAATATAAACAGATTCTGAAGAAGGCTGGAGTGTACAATGGCCAAAATGTGTTTATAGCAACAAAGATGAGGACAACAGTCTGAACAATGTAAATAGTGTAAATAATTATAATACCTAATCTCAGAAATATAAACAGATTCTGAAGAAGTCTGGAGTGTACAATGGCCAAAATGTGTTTATAGCAACAAAGATGAGGACAACAGTCTGAACAATGTAAATAGTGTAAATAATTATAATACCTAATCTCAGAAATATAAACAGATTCTGAAGAAGGCTGGAGTGTACAATGGCCAAAATGTGTTTATAGCAACAAAGATGAGGACAACAGTCTGAACAATGTAAATAGTGTAAATAATTATAATACCTAATCTCAGAAATATAAACAGATTTTGAAGAAGTCTGGATTGTACAATGGCCAAAATGTGTTTATAGCAAAAAAGATGAGGACAACAGTCTGAACAATGTAAATATTGTAAATAATTATAATACCTAATCTCAGAAATATAAACAGATTTTGAAGAAGTCTGGAGTGTACAATGGCCAAAATGTGTTTATAGCAACAAAGATGAGGACAACAGTCTGAACAATGTAAATAGTGTAAATAATTATAATACCAAATATCAGAAATATAAACAGATTCTGAAGAAGGCTGGAGTGTACAATGGCCAAAATGTGTTTATAGCAACAAAGATGAGGACAACAGTCTGAACAATGTAAATAGTGTAAATAATTATAATACCTAATCTCAGAAATATAAACAGATTCTGAAGAAGGCTGGAGTGTACAATGGCCAAAATGTGTTTATAGCAACAAAGATGAGGACAACAGTCTGAACAATGTAAATAGTGTAAATAATTATAATACCTAATCTCAGAAATATAAACAGATTCTGAAGAAGGCTGGAGTGTACAATGGCCAAAATGTGTGGATAGCAACAAAGATGAGGACAACAGTCTGAACAATGTAAATAGTGTAAATAATTATAATACCAAATCTCAGAAATATAAACAGATTCTGAAGAAGGCTGGAGTGTACAATGGCCAAAATGTGTTTATAGCAACAAAGATGAGGACAACAGTCTGAACAATGTAAATAGTGTAAATAATTATAATACCTAATCTCAGAAATATAAACAGATTCTGAAGAAGGCTGGAGTGTACAATGGCCAAAATGTGTTTATAGCAACAAAGATGAGGACAACAGTCTGAACAATGTAAATAGTGTAAATAATTATAATACCTAATCTCAGAAATATAAACAGATTCTGAAGAAGGCTGGAGTGTACAATGGCCAAAATGTGTGGATAGCAACAAAGATGAGGACAACAGTCTGAACAATGTAAATAGTGTAAATAATTATAATACCAAATCTCAGAAATATAAACAGATTCTGAAGAAGGCTGGAGTGTACAATGACCAAAATGTGTGGATAGCAACAAAGATGAGGACAACAGTCTGAACAATGTAAATTGTGTAAATAATTATAATACCTAATCTCAGAAATATAAACAGATTCTGAAGAAGGCTGGAGTGTACAATGGCCAAAATGTGTGGATAGCAACAAAGATGAGGACAGCAGTCTGAACAATGTAAATAGTGTAAATAATTATAATACCAAATCTCAGAAATATAAACAGATTCTGAAGAAGGCTGGAGTGTACAATGGCCAAAATGTGTGGATAGCAACAAAGATGAGGACAGCAGTCTGAACAATGTAAATAGTGTAAATAATTATAATACCAAATCTCAGAAATATAAACAGATTCTGAAGAAGGCTGGAGTGTACAATGGCCAAAATGTGTGGATAGCAACAAAGATGAGGACAACAGTCTGAACGATGTAAATAGTGTAAATAATTATAATACCTAATCTCAGAAATATAAACAGATTCTGAAGAAGGCTGGAGTGTACAATGGCCAAAATGTGTTTATAGCAACAAAGATGAGGACAGCAGTCTGAACAATGTAAACAGTGTAAATAATTATAATACCAAATCTCAGAAATATAAACAGATTCTGAAGAAGGCTGGAGTGTACAATGGCCAAAATGTGTGGATAGCAACAAACATGAGGACAGCAGTCTGAACAATGTAAATAGTGTAAATAATTATAATACCTAATCTCAGAAATATAAACAGATTCTGAAGAAGGCTGGATTGTACAATGGCCAAAATATGTTTATAGCAAGAAAGATGAGGACAGCAGTCTGAACAATGTAAATAGTGTAAATAATTATAATACCTAATCTCAGAAATATAAACAGATTCTGAAGAAGTCTGGAGTGTACAATGACCAAAATGTGTGGATAGCAACAAAGATGAGGACAGCAGTCTGAACAATGTAAATAGTGTAAATAATTATAATACCAAATCTCAGAAATATAAACAGATTCTGAAGAAGGCTGGAGTGTACAATGTCCAAAATGTGTGGATAGCAACAAACATGAGGATAGCAGTCTGAACAATGTAAATAGTGTAAATAATTATAATACCTAATCTCAGAAATATAAACAGATTCTGAAGAAGGCTGGAGTGTACAATGGCCAAAATGTGTTTATAGCAACAAAGATGAGGACAACAGTCTGAACAATGTAAATAGTGTAAATAATTATAATACCAAATCTCAGAAATATTAACAGATTCATAAGAAGGCTGGAGTGTACAATGGCCAAAATGTGTGGATAGCAACAAACATGAGGATAGCAGTCTGAACAATGTAAATAGTGTAAATAATTATAATACCTAATCTCTGAAATATAAACAGATTCTGAAGAAGGCTGGAGTGTACAATGGCCAAAATGTGTTTATAGCAACAAAGATGAGGACAACAGTCTGAACAATGTAAATAGTGTAAATAATTATAACACCTATTCTCAGAAATATAAACAGATTCTGAAGAAGGCTGGAGTGTACAATGGCCAAAATGTGTGGATGGCAACAAACATGAGGATAGCAGTCTGATCAATGTAAATAGTGTAAATAATTATAATACCTAATCTCAGAAATATAAACAGATTCTGAAGAAAGCTGGAGTGTACAATGGCCAAAATGTGTTTATAGCAACAAAGATGAGGACAACAGTCTGAACAATGTAAATAGTGTAAATAATTATAATACCAAATCTCAGAAATATAAACAGATTCTGAAGAAGGCTGGAGTGTACAATGGCCGAAATGTGTTTATAGCAACAAAGATGAGGACAACAGTCTGAACAATGTAAATAATGTAAATAATTATAATACCTAATCTCAGAAATATAAACAGATTCTGAAGAAGGCTGGAGTGTACAATGGCCAAAATGTGTGGATAGCAACAAAGATGAGGACAATAGTCTGAACAATGTAAATAGTGTAAATAATTATAATACCAAATCTCAGAAATATAAACAGATTCTGAAGAAGGCTGGAGTGTACAATGGCCAAAATGTGTGGATAGCAACAAAGATGAGGACAGCAGTCTGAACAATGTAAATAGTGTAAATAATCATAATACCTAATCTCAGAAATATAAACAGATTCTGAAGAAGGCTGGAGTGTACAATGGCCAAAATGTGTTTTTAGCAACAAAGATGAGGACAACAGTCTGAACAATGTAAATAGTGTAAATAATTATAATACCAAATCTCAGAAATATAAACAGATTCTGAAGAAGGCTGGAGTGTACAATGGCCAAAATGTGTGGATAGCAACAAAGATGAGGACAACAGTCTGAATAATGTAAATAGTGTAAATAATTATAATACCAAATCTCAGAAATATAAACAGATTCTGAAGAAGGCTGGAGTGCACAATGGCCAAAATATGTTTATAGCAACAAAGATGAGGATAACAGTCTGAACAATGTAAATAGTGTAAATAATTATAATACCTAATCTCAGAAATATAAACAGATTCTGAAGAAGGCTGGATTGTACAATGGCCAAAATGTGTGGATAGCAACAAAGATGAGGACAACAGTCTGAACAGTGTAAATAGTGTAAATAATTATAATACCTAATCTCTGAAATATAAACAGATTCTGAAGAAGGCTGGAGTGTACAATGGCCAAAATGTGTGGATAGCAACAAAGATGAGGACAACAGTCTGAACAATGTAAATAGTGTAAATAATTATAATACCTAATCTCAGAAATATAAACAGATTCTGAAGAAGGCTGGATTGTACAATGGCCAAAATGTGTGGATAGCAACAAAGATGAGGACAACAGTCTGAACAATGTAAATAGTGTAAATAATTATAATACCTAATCTCAGAAATATAAACAGATTCTGAAGAAGGCTGGAGTGTACAATGGCCAAAATGTGTGGATAGCAACAAACATGAGGATAGCAGTCTGAACAATGTAAATAGTGTAAATAATTATAATACGTAATCTCTGAAATATAAACAGATTCTGAAGAAGGCTGGAGTGTACAATGGCCAAAATGTGTGGATAGCAACAAACATGAGGACAGCAGTCTGAACAATGTAAATAGTGTAAATAATTATAATACCTAATCTCAGAAATATAAACAGATTCTGAAGAAGGCTGGATTGTACAATGGCCAAAATATGTTTATAGCAAGAAAGATGAGGACAGCAGTCTGAACAATGTAAATAGTGTAAATAATTATAATACCTAATCTCAGAAATATAAACAGATTCTGAAGAAGGCTGGATTGTACAATGGCCAAAATGTGTGGATAGCAACAAAGATGAGGACAGCAGTCTGAACAATGTAAATAGTGTAAATAATTATAATACCTAATCTCAAAAATATAAACAGATTCTGAAGAAGGCTCGATTGTACAATGGCCAAAATGTGTGGATCGCAACAAAGATGAGGACAACAGTCTGAACAATGTAAATAGTGTAAATAATTATAATACCTAATCTCAGAAATATAAACAGATTCTGAAGAAGGCTGGATTGTACAATGGCCAAAATATGTTTATAGCAAAAAAGATGAGGACAGCAGTCTGAACAATGTAAATAGTTTAAATAATTATAATACCTAATCTCAGAAATATAAACAGATTCTGAAGAAGGCTGGATTGTACAATGGCCAAAATGTGTGGATAGCAACAAAGATGAGGACAACAGTCTGAACAGTGTAAATAGTGTAAATAATTATAATACCTAATCTCAAAAATATAAACAGATTCTGAAGAAGGCTGGATTGTACAATGGCCAAAATGTGTGGATAGCAACAAAGATGAGGACAACAGTCTGAACAGTGTAAATAGTGTAAATAATTATAATACCTAATCTCTGAAATATAACCAGATTCTGAAGAAGGCTGGATTGTACAATGGCCAAAATGTGTGGATACCACAAAGATGAGGACAACAGTCTGAACAATGTAAATAGTGTAAATAATTATAATACCTAATCTCAGAAATATAAACAGATTCTGAAGAAGGCTGGATTGTACAATGGCCAAAATGTGTGGATAGCAACAAAGATGAGGACAACAGTCTGAACAATATAAATAGTGTAAATAATTATAATACATAATCTCAGAAATATAAACAGATTCTGAAGAAGGCTGGATTGTACAATGGCCAAAATGTGTGGATAGCAACAAAGATGAGGACAGCAGTCTGAACAATGTAAATAGTGTAAATAATTATAATACCTAATCTCAAAAATATAAACAGATTCTGAAGAAGGCTGGATTGTACAATGGCCAAAATGTGTAGATCGCAACAAAGATGAGGACAACAGTCTGAACAATGTAAATAGTGTAAATAATTATAATGCCTAATCTTAGAAATATAAACAGATTCTGAAGAAGGCTGGATTGTACAATGGCCAAAATGTGTGGATAGCAACAAAGATGAGGACAACAGTCTGAACAATGTAAATAGTGTAAATAATTATAATACCTAATCTCTGAAATATAAACAGATTCTGAAGAAGGCTGGATTGTACAATGGCCAAAATGTGTGGATCGCAACAAAGATGAGGACAACAGTCTGAACAATGTAAATAGTGTAAATAATTATAATGCCTAATCTTAGAAATATAAACAGATTCTGAAGAAGGCTGGATTGTACAATGGCCAAAATATGTTTATAGCAACAAAGATGAGGACAGCAGTCTGAACAATGTAAATAGTGTAAATAATTATAATACCTAATCTCAGAAATATAAACAGATTCTGAAGAAGGCTGGATTGTACAATGGCCAAAATGTGTAGATCGCAACAAAGATGAGGACAACAGTCTGAACAATGTAAATAGTGTAAATAATTATAATGCCTAATCTTAGAAATATAAACAGATTCTGAAGAAGGCTGGATTGTACAATGGCCAAAATATGTTTATAGCAACAAAGATGAGGACAACAGTCTGAACAATGTAAATAGTGTAAATAATTATAATACTTAATCTCTGAAATATAAACAGATTCTGAAGAAGGCTGGATTTTACAATGGCCAAAATGTGTGGATACCACAAAGATGAGGACAACAGTCTGAACAATGTAAATAGTGTAAATAATTATAATACCTAATCTCAGAAACATAAACAGATTCTGAAGAAGGCTGGATTGTACAATGGCCAAAATGTGTAGATCGCAACAAAGATGAGGACAACAGTTTGAACAATGTAAATAGTGTAAATAATTATAATAACTAATCTCAGAAATATAAACAGATTCTGAAGAAGGCTGGAGTGTACAATGGCCAAAATGTGTGGATAGCAACAAAGATGAGGACAACATTCTGAACAATGTAAATAGTGTAAATAATTATAATACCTAATCTCAAAAATATAAATAGATTCTGAAGAAGGCTGGATTGTACAATGGCCAAAATGTGTGGATAGCAACAAAGATGAGGACAACAGTCTGAACAATGTAAATAGTGTAAATAATTATAATACTTAATCTCTGAAATATAAACAGATTCTGAAGAAGGCTGGATTTTACAATGGCCAAAATGTGTGGATACCACAAAGATGAGGACAACAGTCTGAACAATGTAAATAGTGTAAATAATTATAATACCTAATCTCAGAAACATAAACAGATTCTGAAGAAGGCTCGATTGTACAATGGCCAAAATGTGTGGATCGCAACAAAGATGAGGACAACAGTCTGAACAATGTAAATAGTGTAAATAATTATAATACCTAATCTCAGAAACATAAACAGATTCTGAAGAAGGCTGGATTGTACAATGGCCAAAATGTGTGGATAGCAACAAAGATGAGGACAACAGTCTGAACAATGTAAATAGTGTAAATAATTATAATACCTAATCTCAGAAACATAAACAGATTCTGAAGAAGGCTGGATTGTACAATGGCCAAAATGTGTGGATCGCAACAAAGATGAGGACAACAGTCTGAACAATGTAAATAGTGTAAATAATTATAATACCTAATCTCAGAAACATAAACAGATTCTGAAGAAGGCTGGATTGTACAATGGCCAAAATGTGTGGATCGCAACAAAGATGAGGACAACAGTCTGAACAATGTAAATAGTGTAAATAATTATAATACCTAATCTCAGAAACATAAACAGATTCTGAAGAAGGCTGGATTGTACAATGGCCAAAATGTGTGGATCGCAACAAAGATGAGGACAACAGTCTGAACAATGTAAATAGTGTAAATAATTATAATACCTAATCTCAGAAACATAAACAGATTCTGAAGAAGGCTGGATTGTACAATGGCCAAAATGTGTGGATAGCAACAAAGATGAGGACAACAGTCTGAACAATGTAAATAGTGTAAATAATTATAATAACTAATCTCAGAAATATAAACAGATTCTGAAGAAGGCTGGATTGTACAATGGCCAAAATGTGTGGATAGCAACAAAGATGAGGACAACAGTCTGAACAATGTAAATAGTGTAAATAATTATAATGCCTAATCTCAGAAATATAAACAGATTCTGAAGAAGCCTGGATTGTACAATGGCCAAAATATGTTTATAGCAAGAAAGATGAGGACAGCAGTCTGAACAATGTAAATAGTGTAAATAATTATAATACCTAATCTCAGAAATATAAACAGATTCTGAAGAAGGCTGGATTGTACAATGGCCAAAATGTGTAGATCGCAACAAAGATGAGGACAACAGTCTGAACAATGTAAATAGTGTAAATAATTATAATGCCTAATCTTAGAAATATAAACAGATTCTGAAGAAGGCTGGATTGTACAATGGCCAAAATATGTTTATAGCAACAAAGATGAGGACAACATTCTGAACAATGTAAATAGTGTAAATAATTATAATGCCTAATCTTAGAAATATAAACAGATTCTGAAGAAGGCTGGATTGTACAATGGCCAAAATATGTTTATAGCAACAAAGATGAGGACAACAGTCTGAACAATGTAAATAGTGTAAATAATTATAATGCCTAATCTTAGAAATATAAACAGATTCTGAAGAAGGCTGGATTGTACAATGGCCAAAATGTGTGGATAGCAACAAAGATGAGGACAACATTCTGAACAATGTAAATAGTGTAAATAATTAAAATACCTAATCTCAAAAATATAAATAGATTCTGAAGAAGGCTGGATTGTACAATGGCCAAAATGTGTGGATAGCAACAAAGATGAGGACAACAGTCTGAACAATGTAAATAGTGTAAATAATTATAATACTTAATCTCTGAAATATAAACAGATTCTGAAGAAGGCTGGATTTTACAATGGCCAAAATGTGTGGATACCACAAAGATGAGGACAACAGTCTGAACAATGTAAATAGTGTAAATAATTATAATACCTAATCTCAGAAACATAAACAGATTCTGAAGAAGGCTGGATTGTACAATGGCCAAAATGTGTGGATAGCAACAAAGTTGAGGACAACAGTCTGAACAATGTAAATAGTGTAAATAATTATAATACCTAATCTCAGAAATATAAACAGATTCTGAAGAAGGCTGGATTGTACAATGGCCAAAATGTGTGGATAGCAACAAAGATGAGGACAACAGTCTGAACAATGTAAATAGTGTAAATAATTATAATGCCTAATCTCAGAAATATAAACAGATTCTGAAGAAGCCTGGATTGTAC